>UYYG01001211.1:181956-195685 GCA_900625125.1 Dracunculus medinensis
CTGAGTCCGATTCTTGCTTCAATTTCTGACACGTTATTTAGTATTATTTGCATTTCGTCATAACTGTCAGCAAAAAAGACTACATAATCAGCATATTGAAGATCTATAATACGATACTCTGGACTGAACTCTTGAATGCTGACAAGCTGTGTTCATTATCCAGTCTATCGCATAATTGAATTTTATAAGGAGGACACAATCTTAACGAACAAAGGATTCTCATTTTCCCATACACAAACCTGCGTAGACGTACGCTCATAAAATACCTTTATGAGTCGAATGATCTCCTCTGGAACACCGTCGCGTTTCATCACCTTCCAAAGCGCCGCTCTATCAACTGAATCCAAGGCAGCCGCAAAGTTTTAACGATTTTCAAAAATTTTTCAATTTTTAATGGTTGTATTTCTATTCCGCTATCATTTTTTTAAGCTTTTGCTTTTTTGCTTTTTTTCGGAATATTTTTAGAATTTCTATAAACTATGAGCTATGTTTTTTTTCTAAACTTAAAAAAATAAAGAATTGAAATAAAATATATATATATACATACATAAAATTTACAATAATATTACGCAATAATTATGTCTGTGTTTGATATGAGTAAACCTAAGCCTGTCATGTCGAAAAACCGAGTGGTTCCTGAGGACCCCAAATGACTCTATTGAAAGGGTCAGATATTCTGTTGTATACACCCTAAACCAACTTTATTGAAGTTTCAGAACTGGCATCGAAACTGTGATGATCGACTGATAACGATGGTTTCTTTTTTGCTGCAATCGTTGCAACTGTTTCAGCAAATCGACCGAGTGATTCCATTTGTTAGAAATAATTTAAAATGAATTTATGAATTTCATCCAAAAAAATGCTTTTGCAATATGCAAATTTATTAAAAATAAGAAATAATATTTAATATTTAATAATATTTAATTAATATAATAAATTTTTTAATATAATTTTATAAATAATTAATTAAATCAGCACAGTTTGTTATTTAATGGTTGTTACTTACCATTTCTGGTTAGGTTCGCTCCATTAGTATGCCGAATTATCAGCATGGATAGTCACATGCGGGTATAGGTGCCAAGAATGAACTGAATTTCAAACCGCTAGTTTACTCTGGTACTTGACTTCGATCGAAGCAATGAGCCACAAGACAAGTTTCTAGAGCGTGCTAGATTGGTTCGCATCAAACGTATTGTAATAGAAGAACCAATATCAAAAAATTGGTCCAGAATGAAATCGGTGCTTTGTATCTTCAAGTGCTACCATGTACCTCGTGATATTGGCTCAAATCACTGTTAATGTTATAGGCTTTCCCACCTCAGTTTGATAGTGTTCTATAAAATTTAATGGTCCTCGGTTCCAACAATATTCCAAAATATGACAACGTCCATATTTAATTTCAATCTGCACCGCCACTCTCTCCACAAGTCGTCCGTTTTTCGGAGTCCAAGGTTGTTTGTTTTAATCTCTCAAACTTCTTTTTCAGTTCCATGCTATGCTTTAATCAATTCAGCCAATGTTAGGAAACATCTTGGGAATATTGCTTTGGCCGCTTTTGGCCAGAAAACGTCGTTTCGAATATGCCAAATGTGAATATACACCTCCAAAGCTCGCCTATTTCAATTCTATAAGCTAACGAGCTGCGACCGCGAAATCTGCAAATTAGTGGATTTGCGTTCAAAAATTTATGGTACTTGCGCATTTTTTGTCCAGCTTTAACCGATGTTTCTTTTATCGTTTGATTGATAATCGTTGTTTATATTCAACAGTTGGTGATCTCTCTTCACAATTATCAATTACCTACACTTGTAAAGTTTGCAATACTCGACAAGTTTGTTTCTTTTTTCTATTAGAATTTAAAAATTTTTTTTCAAAAATTTTCAAGGATTTTTAATTTTTGAAATGAAAATTTTAAAGTTTTTGAAAAAATAAAATAAATTCAATTCAATTGAAATAAATTTGATGTAAAATTTCGATGTGAAATTTAGTTTATAAATAATTTTAAAGAACAATTTAATTTATAAAAATTTATATAATTTTTCTTTGGCTTTATTTTATTTTATATTTTTTCTATCATTTTTGGCTGTCGATTGTTCTTTCTTTTTAATTTTTTCCCGATTTCATTGCCTTTCGGTTATCCGATTCGCTAATAATGGAAAGATAGAGGAGATATTTTCTTTTAGTGGGAGAATTTTTTTTAAAGAGTCTTCCCTGTTACTGGTTAGAATCGCTCCGCTGGCTTGTCGCATTGAGCAAATATGTCAGGGAGTCCCTTGGTGATAGAATTACAGGTAGGTCGCCAGCATCACCCAGATTTTTGGACAGGTTTACTCCTACGGGGAACCTCGGCGCTACCAATTGAGCAATAACCCACTGCGCCATTCCATCTGCTAGCGATATACGGAATTTTTCCTGTATTTTACTGTTCTTTCATAATTTTTCCTTTTTTTGTACTAATATATTTAGATTAGATTTCTTTTAAATTAATTTTCAATTAATTTTTAAATTAATTTTTGTTTTTATTGCCAGGGTCCAAAGATTTTTTCGAAAAATTCGTATGAGAAAGGTGTCGTTATTATTACATGCGATAATTGCAAGAACCATCATATAATTGCCGATAATCTTGGCTGGTTTTCTGATTTAAAAGGCAAGAAAAATATCGAGGAGATTTTACGGGAGAAAGGTGAATCGGTTAAACGTTCCACTGCTGGTATTTTATCTACAGCGGATAATAGAGGTTATATTATTCAATGTTTACAAGATTCAATGTTTAGAGGAGTGAAAAATATTTGGGAAAAGAGATATGGGCGAATCCGCAGCAGCTCTCATTTAAATTTTACTTCTGCTTGAAATTATTTTCATTGGAAACAATTTATTAAAAATAGCGATAATAAATAAAACATTGGTTTTATTTATTATTGGTTTTATTTTAAGCAAACCACATAGTTTGATTTCAAATTTCTTCCAAATTTTTTTTTTATTTTCAGATGAATAAATTATATCCAACTCATATTCCAACAACATATTTTCAAAAAGTTCTTTTGGCATTTGGGTCAGCCGCAACGGCAATTATTAATCCAGCTAGAGGAGGCACTACTTTCGCCTTTTTAATCTTTTTCGATCATTGAGATATTGAGAAGTTTTTCTATCCTTATTATATTTTTTTTTTTTAAGAGGCCTCACCATTACGGGTTAAACTCTCTCCACTGGCTTGTCACATTGAGCAATACGCCAGCATCACCCGGATTTTTGTACAGGTTTATTCCTGCGAGAAATCGAACAGCATCGGCGCTCCCAATCGAGCAATAACACCCACTGACCTATTCTATCCCCAAAAAAATATTGGGCTCTCAAGGAAAAAATAATAGCTATTTGAATTTTACTAATCTATCCATTCATGATTTTCACTATATTCGATTTTCGCTTAACTGAAAGTTTGACGAAATTTGGAGAATTTGAAAATGATGCGTAAAACGAAAAAAAAATAATATTGTATTAGTGAATATTATTCAGCAGGAATATTTATACCTATTTCTTTGGATTTCGGGATTCTTTAACCTTTTGTAACTCAGACATCAATTTTATAGGACCCGATTATTTCATTATTTAAAAAATAATTTGTAGAGAAGTAGTGATAGATAGTGAATTGCTCGAACAATGAATTTGAAAATATTATCGAGAATTGTCTATTCTTTTAATTGTCTATTCATTGCAGTAGAATTATCTTATTGAGTTTTTAGAATGCATCTCATCAGTTTTTTAGCCTTTACAGTTTTATTTATTCTTTTTATAATTCATTGCAAAAATCTTATAACTCAAATCGTTCTTAATTCATTTCTTAGATATGGTTGCTACAATGGGTGAAACAACTGCATTTCGATTTATTCTCGAGAATATTCGCCAAAGAATGATGAATGATGCCATTGGAAGAAAGCTTTTGCAGTAAGAAAAACTAGAAATTTTAATAAGTTTATTAAATTTGAATTTTGAATTAAAAAGGGAAAAATATTTCTCGATTTTTCAACAAATTTTGAATTTAGGACGCGACCTCGAATCACTAACGAAACAATTGATCGAGATTATCTACGTTCATTGAAACTTGGTACTTTTGGCAATGAGTATGAGAAATTCCTTGCTGATCTTAATACAGAACCAGATGCTCGTCCTTCCGTAAAAGTATGCATGCCATTATTTATATTTTTTCAAAATTTAGAAAGTTTGATTCTCATTTTTCTTTTAATTTTGGTCATATTCGTTTTTTTACCTTAAAAAGTTATAAACCTTATTTTTTTAAAGTATTCTCAGAAAAATGTCTGGAAAGGCTTCTATGAGTGGTTTTAAAATTATTTTATTCTATTTAATCTAACAGGCATTTTTTAGAGCTGGATTTTTTTTTTTTGCAGTTTATCGATGATGTTGATGATTTGGTCTATATCATGCAACGGTACCGTGAAACTCATGATTTCATTCATATTTTATTACAAATGAAAACAAATATGCTAGGCGAGGTGAATTTTTTTATTCAAATTTTAATCATTTTTAATCAAGTTGTCTTTTTTCGATCAAGTTTTTTAATTTTTTTTTAACCAAGTTGTTTACTTGTCTTTTGACGTTTATACATGGATATCCTTTTCATTTTTGGTAGATTTGGTAGATTTTGTCGAATATGGTATGAAAAAGATTATGAAGTGTAAATAATATTATAATAAATAATATTTCTGATTAAACTGCAATTGGTATCAGTACGATTGGAAATTTCTGCTAGGGAGTTATGTAGATTTTATTGATAACCTGAATGGTAATGGTCATTTAGCTAAAAAGACAACTTGCTCTGCTGGAAAATCGTAGCTTACAAATCATGTCAATGGACATGAAGTAAGATCCATATAATCCTAGATTTCCTTCATATCAAATTGGAAATGGGTCATCCTAGAAAAATTTTGGGATGGTTGCTTAATAATCGCAAGACCTTTGTTTTTATTACTTCATTTTTTTTTATCAAACTGCCTTTTCTTTTAATTGAAAAGTTTGGCATTATTAAAAAAAATTTTTAAAAAATCTGAGAATTAATTTTATTTCATTTTTTCAAAATTAAGCGGTTGAATCTGAATTAATCGGCGTTAAAGTTTTGTTGATTCTTTTTTGTTAATTAGTTAATCACTCACAATTCCTTTGTTGATAATAATCATCTTTTTTTTTTAAATTGCTTATTTCCAATTTTGATGTATAATTAATACCTACACCTTCTGTCCAGAATTTTTTTTTTGGATTTTTATTCGTTCTAAAATGAGTTAGATAAAAAATTACGTAATTTGAGATTTTTTGGTGGAGATTTTATTTTTATAATTTTATTTAATTAGCTAAGGATGAAGGACATGAAAAAAGGATGGCTCACGCTTTTCAAAATTATATAAGTTATGCATTTTCCATTAATTTTCTTTGCCAATTTTTGTCTGAAAAAATTATTGGAAAATTTTTCAGCTTAAAAACAATAAAAATTTAGTAATTCAAAAGGTAATTTGGAAAGAAAAAAAATTTCCATAAGCCAAAAAATTTTCTTCAAAATCTTAAGAAAAAATTTTGAAAATTTCTATGTTCGGGTGTTCAAATTTTTGAAAGAGTGGTTGATAGTCGAGTTTGACTGCTTCTTCTTCTTCTAACAGCTCCAACGGTTACAAGGATGAGACGCTTCCAAGCGGCACAGTCTGATAATATCGTCGACAGTAATGGAAGCCATTACTAGTTAGCCTGGCTCCAACGGTTACAAGGATAAGACGCTTCCAAGCGGCACAGTCTGATCGTCGACAGTAATGGAAGCAATGAATTCCTTTTTCCATTGTCTAAGTCCATGTATTGCTGGTCCATCTATACGTTCAAAATCTTTTCTGACTGTGTCAGTCCAGGTCTTAGCTGGCCCACCTCGCTTTTGATGCCAACCATCACACAGTTTATCAGATAACGAAATATGCGTCAACTTCTGTGGTGGACGACGGCGAATGTGCCCTAACCAGCGAAGGCGACGCTACGCTCTGTGATAACATTATAGTATTTATATAGCAAGTGGTATTTGTATATAGCAAGTGGTATTTGAACGGATGCGATCATGTGATATCTTATCCGCTCAACGGACCCGTAAAATATACTTAGACAAGAGTGGTCAAAGATAGGTAAGATTCTTAATATCCTCCACTCTCATCGGCCATGTCTGAAAGCCATATAGCAAGATCGAACGAATCACGGCTATATAGGTACGGACTTTCGTTTTTATGGTAATTTCACGATGTCTCCATAAAGGTTTCGTCAACCGGAAGAATGCATTTCTAGCTGCTGCGATCCGAATTGTAATATCAACTTCCTTAACCGGCAATGAATTTACAAAAAGAGGCATTTTATAAGCTTATAGCACATAAGATGAAAAGACTTTCGTTTTATTTATATTTATCCTGAATCCGATTCTTGCTACAGTTTCTGACACGTTATTTAATATTATATTACTTGCATTTCGTCAGCGAAAAGGACCACATCATTAGCGTATTAAAGATCTGTGATACGATGCTCTGGACTAATTTGGACATCTCTTGAGTGCAGACAAGTGGTATCCATTATCCAGTCTATCGCATAATTGAATATTGTGGGGGAAAGGACGCAGCCCTTACGGACACCTGTTCTTATTTCGAAGGAATCTGTCAGCTCCTTATATACAGAGATCGACCTGTGTCGACGTATGCTCATAAAATGCCTTTATAAATCTAATGATTTTCTCTGGAACACCGTCACCCTCCATCACCCTCCAAAGCGCTATTCTATCAATTGAATCAAAGGCAGCCGCAAAATGACTCGATGAAACACGTGACAGTGGGTTGCAAATATCTGAAGCGATGTTCCAACACTTTTCTTAACGTGAATATCTGGTCAGCACAACCGCGCCTTGGTCTGAAACCAGCTTGATTAGGGCGCATCCTGCTATCCCGTACTTCCATAAGTTTAGCCTCAATTCTTTCCATCTTATGAGGCGATCCTTAATACTTTTGATCAGTATTGTCAGTATTATCAGCCATTGTTGCCTCTTGCCTTTTCATTGATCTTTTCCCAAGTCATAGTTGCTTTATGAAGAAGATAGAATAGTCCTACAGTCGCCTATTGTCACCTCCATTCTTGAGGCCATTTCACTCCAATAGTGATTTCTATCCCACTTTGCTGCTTTCGTTGCAAATCTTCGAAGCACCCGGTAGTCAGGATTACCTAACATTCGTGCTTTGGCAGCTTTTTCAGACAATTGGACAGTTGCTTCCCATACCCAACTAGCGCACATTCTACCAGAATGCCCTAGCATGGAAGTGGCTGATTTCCGGAGACATTCTTTTAGTTTTGACCAGTATTCATTTGCCGTTCCAGAGAAATCATTGATATTTGTATCATTGAAATGCTTCAATAATTCGGTTTGAAATGCGCTCACTGTCTCCGAATTTTTTAATTTGAGATAGATGAAGGAACTTGGGGATGTTTTCTGCGAGTTGTCAATTTTATGCGAATCTTGGCTCGAACCATAACATGGTCAGATCCATGAAGATTATCCGTTTCAGCTCCGCGATAGGAACGACTATCTAGTACGGAACTGTTCCAACGGCGACTGACTAAGATATAATAAATCTGGTTGAAGTGTTGGGAGTTCCACGTGACTAGGTGTTTTCTACGATGCCGGAAGCAAGTATTAGTAACAAAAAGTTCATGCTCTTCGGCATAACGAAGAAGATGTTCTTCATTGGTACACCGCTCTCCGATGCCATATTTGCCAATTTTTGAGGTCATCGCAGCTGCATTATGACCTACGCGAGCATTCCAGCCTTCCCCGATTATGATCATGTTATATTTCGGTAGAGACTTTGTTAACAGTTGAAGTTCCGCATAGAACTTATCTTTATCACGGTTATCTGCCGACAGAGTTGGAGCACAGACAGTTGGAGCCCTGATTACCGTAATATTGCAGAACTTACCCTTAAAACAGGCATAGGCCATACGGTTGTTTACCGGTTTCCACTCAATCAAAGTGGAATGGTCCACAGACATGACAATCGCTACGCCATTTCGTTCTGAGTTATTCGAAGCACCACAGTGATATAGCCAGTATCTCTGCTCTGAACCAGGATTAATAATTGCTCGAGACCTAAAATGAGGAAGACGGACCTCCGACAAGCAAGCGATATCCACACGATATTTAGACAGGGTGTGGATAGTGATCGCTTGGCTTGCAACGTCCATAAGACGTTCCACGCTGATACCGCTAATACCTCGCCGAACGTACAGAGGGCTGTTCCTCTTGGTAGGTTTCTAGCAATTACCCTGGCTTGCGATCACATTTTATTTATCAGCCTTGGGATCGCTTTAAGCTCGGATTGTATGCTTATCGCATGTACCATCGGGCTCGGAGTATCATGCGCGTCGGAAGACGCTGACACCGTATCAAGTGTATCTGACCCTTTCATCATAGAGTCACTTGAGGATAAAGTTTGACTATAAACTCTAGTTTGTCTATAAATTATTTATTTCTTTATATTTTATTTTTTTTTATTATTTTTTATTTCATTTTTATTATCTATATTATTTTTTTTTATTATTTGTTTTTTTTATATTATTTTTTTATTATTTATCTTTATTATATTATTATTTATTTTTTATTTTATTTTTTTATTATCTTTTTATTATTATAGTATTTTGTCATTGAAAAGAGATTTGTAAGAGGTATTTGATATTGGAACGAAAAAAAATTCGTAGAAATGAGATCGAAAATAACGTATTTTATCCTTGAAGCTAAAATTTCTTTTATTTAAATTTTTATAGTATGTTCAGGAAAACAATGGGCGAAGCAGATAGAATAAATATATACTTTTATAAGCATAAAAAGTAAATCATATATGTACATCTCATATTGTTGAGCAAATTTCGAGATATATTTTTTCGTCCTATTATTTTTTTTTTTTTTTTTTAAATTTGCATTCTGTGAACTTCATCGAATTAATTTCTTTATTCTTGCTCAAAATTAGTTTTTAGTCTATCATACGATATGATAATTCTTTCCACAATGCATTGTCTAGACGGGATGCTAATCTGATTGAAAATCTTAATTATGCAACATTTTGGTTGTCTGAAAACTTAATTCAAGCTTTGCATTTCAGAATTTTTCAATTTTTCATTCTTAATATTTTCGTTTTTTTAAAAAAAGATTTTTTTTTTTTGATTTTTGTTTAATTTAAATTTCATTAAATTAACGTAAGAAATGGGTCTTCAAGAGGATAAACTTTGATCATTTGGTTGTGGCATTTATTTTTATCCATTTTTGTGACTAATTAATATGATGAAAGAGGAAATTCATAGGAGATGGTGTAGAATTTCAAATTTTTTTATTCTTTTCGAAAAAATTACTGTTATTTTTATAGTATTATCATTTAATGCTTTATAAATATTTAAGTATGACAAATCCTAGATAAATTATTTTTAGTCATTTTCTTTTAGGTTATTGTGAAATATTTCGAGGCATTACAGCTGGGATTACCAATGTGCATAAGTGGATCAATTTTTGGTGGTGCTCGTCTTGGTCCAAAGTTTGTTTCGTGTTTTTTTTTTATTGTGATATTTTTTGATATCTTTGGTAAGGTTTGATAAGCAATATTCATGAATATATTAATATGTTTTCAATATTTCTTATTGAATTTTCGATGTTTTTAAAGCGAAAAATAGAACATTCATTTTCAATTCAAATTAGCAATAAAGTGGCTTCGTTACTCGATAAGTTTACCTTTTAAGTTTTTCAGCAGTCTTTGTACATAGTTTATTTTTTTTAGTAGATTAGATGGAAACTTTTTGGCTTATCGACTTGCAAATTGAAAACTTGCCCAACTTCTTGGTTTTTTTGAGATTAAGAGATATTGTCTTGGGTTTTATTAATGAGTATATAAAAAAGCCATAAAAAAATTTATTTGCTTTTTATATTCTTTATGAAAAAATTAGAATGAAAAAGAATGTTAAAACCAGTGGAATATTTGGCCATATTTTTTTAAAACTAATGCATCATATTCGATGGAAATAGTCATCCTCGAATTGAATCTCTGATTGCAATTCTGTGCATTCCATGTGAAAATCCAGGTAATGTCGGCTGAAAATGAACCATTTTTTTGGAAGTTTCGAAACATAAAAATTCTGAATCGAATAAGTAAGCAAAACTGCGTACTTTTCGTTGTTCGCAGAATATTCAGCTAAGAATCGAAGATTATTTATTTTAACTTGACTTGAGTTCGCCTTAATTTAAACTTTATTTCAAACGCGTTTTTCTTTTGAAATATAACGCTGAAGCATGAACTCATTTAAATGAGCGATGAAGTCCATCCAAAAATTCTTGTTAATTCTTTGAGCCATTTTTCATTCTTTTGAATTCTCTTTTATTTTATTTGCAACTTTTCATTTTATCCCGCATAAATAACCTTTGCAAATTGCAAAATCGTTTTACACTATTTTACTCCAACTTAGCCATCTTATTTCAGAAAACTAAATGACGTAAATGACCTCCATAATCAGCAAAAACTCCTGGAATTGATTCAATCCTTTGGACGTTATGAAAATGATTTGCTATCTTTGGTAGTACTTTTTTGAAGCCATGTCGTCAAAAAAAAAAATTTAATTAAGCAATCATTTAAGAAGTCCTTTATGGGACCTTAGATTGGACATCCTTAAAGAATGCTGAATGCTGTTTTCGGAAAAGGATTTAAGAAATTATTTGTAAAAAATAGTTTTATAATAGTTTTAAAAATAGTCTTAGGAAACTCAATTTTTTTCTACAAAGAAGATTCTGAGATGTTCAGCATGGATTATGATTATTTTTCTGGATTAAGAGCTTACTTATCACATTTCTCTCTCTTCAAATATTTGGGAGATAGTTTTGACCGTCGTGCTTTGCAATATTTTGCAACAAAATGAATGTTTGATGGTTTTTTTTGTTTTTTGTGATTTTTTAAATATCATTTTCATTCTCATTGAATATTCAAGATTCAAAAAAAAAAAGGAGCAAAAGGAGCAAAGAAGAAATGAGAATAAGTTATAAGTATTTTTTATGATTTTATAGTTTAAAAAATAAATGAAAAGCTCATAACATGGCAATAAACTTAGGATAAGAAAGCCGAATGGATAATGGTCCAATTGTTGAGAGGCATTCCCATTCCCATCAGAAATAAATCATTAAAAAATATAGCTACTGATGGCGATCAACTGGTACATGCCAAGAGTTTTAACCCATATCAGCAATCAGTGGAACTAGCCTGTCAGAAATAATGGCCACTTCTTTAATTACATTAGTTGGACGAGCAACTTATTAGACATTTTTCCGTTTTTTATCGATGCATTTCAATGAAATTAATTAGCTAATTTTTTTGTATTAAGAAATATAAACAATAGAAGCGAAGAAAATTGTTTTTTTAAGGAACTGAAATTGGAAAATTTCATGAAATTTTATTTTCTCGTTAATATTATTTGAAAATCACAAAAAACAAAAACCCTTATTATTTGAAAAACCCTTTCATCATGCAGTCGGTTCTCAATTCACTGCATCCATTCGCTCAAATACCACCTGCATTTACGTAGAGCATCCGTTTTCGCTGGTTAAGGGACGTTCTTTGTCGCCTCAAGAGTTGACACATATTCGCTAAACCCTGTGATGGATGGCGTGAAGGGTGAGGATGGCCAGTCGAGATCTGGGCTGATACAGTTAGGAAATATTTCGATATAGGTGGACCGGCGATATATGGATACAGATGGGAAAAGTAATAGCTTTTATTTACCATCAGCGATGGTATCGATCGACTCGGTCCCGGTCACTTCTTACATTTGTAACCAGGGAGCCAGCGGATGCATTAATGGTGACAACTGTTAGAAGTAAAATGTATCTGAAATAAAATGATTCGTATGAAATTGATATTATCCCATTTTTTCAATGATTACTATCGATAACATTTTTCAATTTTCATTTAAATTTTCATTTTTTTGTTAATTTAATTTCTTGGAAACATTAAAGCATTTTAAATATTTGAAAAAAAATTAATTCAAGTATTGAGTATAAATTGTAAAAGCATTCGAATGGTTTTGTTTTTCCACTTTTTTTTTCCTTTGGATTATTCGTTCGCTCATTTTATAGCATTTTTGAAGATGGAAATATCGCGTTTTTAAATTCATTTCTCATTAATACTTAACGTAGGAAAACTTTATGTTTCGTGTGAAATCTATATTTTGTTTTTTAAAAAAATATTTTAAATAATCGTATATAAATTTTTCAGAAGAAATTTTTTGAATTTTTTGAATTTAATATTTTTCGACTTTTTAAATAATCATTTGCTAATTTATATTATTGTTCACCAGTTTTTTAGCATTTTACGATTTGAAAATGGAGAAGGGAAAATGACATAAAACTGTTTTAATGTCGTGTTTTGAAGCCATAAGCCGTAAGCTTCGAGATTTTTTTTTTTTTAGTTCGAGGCTCCTGAAATTCTTTTCGATGCATTTTTATTTGCATTCATTTAAATTTATCTAAATTTAGATAAATTTTTATTTAAATTTATTTATTTATTTAAATTAATTTGTTTCTCTTTTTTTTGAGAAAAAAATTGATAATGAAACAGTTTTTTTTTCTTTGGACAGTAATTTATCAAAAAATCGTTATCATCTTTAAAAATTCTTTTTGTTTAAAAAGGCCTTTAAAAACTTTCTGATTTTTTCATCAAAAAACTCAAACTAAGTGAAAGTAAAAATTCCAACAACACATAGCGTTTTATTTCAATGAAAAAATATCTGATCAGTAACAAATTATTAAAAAATTTTTAAATTAATTTTTAAATTAAATGAGGAAGAAACCACTGAAATGGCAATAATCTTTCATATATTTCGCATCTCTTCAGTGTTTAACTGAAATTCGAATTTTTCGAATTCAGATTATTCTTATCATATCATATCATATCATATACCTCGATTCAGGTTATTATTATCATATCATATAATATACCTCGATTCAGGTGAAGATTAAGAATCTGCTTTAGATGATTTTAAGTTCGAGTTTTTCAGATGTTGCAGTTTTATTTCTCTTCTTTTGCTTTTGCGATTGTAGGGAAATGTTTAATGGTCGGTTTTTTTTCGGATATTGAATTTTGGTTTTATATTTCCGTATAGAAGTTATAATTTGAGACAATGTGGTATGTACTTTAGCTTTTGGACAATTTTTTTAATTTTCCAATTTTAAAATAATTTTCAATTTGCTATTTGCATTTCACTATAAAATTAATTTTTTCAATGTATTGAAGGTTATTAAAACGTAAATTTTATGTGAACAATTCTAAATTTTGATTTATTTTAAATAAATTTTAGAGAATTTTTTTTTTGTGTGAAATTTTCTTTTGTTGAGAAAATTTGCAAATAAAAGTCATTTATTATTCCATGAAATCTTTCAAAATTTCCTTATTGAACTACAGAATTTATAGAAATATCAATTGATTTTATTGCATTTATTTTTTCATATTTTCAAGAGAGTATTTTTTTAAGATCTAAAAAATTTATTTAAAATAAAAGAATTTTTAATTATTTATTTTACACATTTGAAATTTAAATCGAATAAGTATTTGCGATCCATTTGTTTTTCTATCGCCAAGTGACAAAAATTAGCAAAAATTTTTAGCGCTGCCAATAGCCTGCGGCACAC
>UYYG01001215.1:0-36868 GCA_900625125.1 Dracunculus medinensis
TAAGTTATTAAAAAAACGTAGGATTTTGAATTTTAGAATTTAATTATGCTTCAAAAATTTTTTAATTAAATTGTATACAAGTATATTCGTTCGCGTACATTTGGAATATGTCACTTACCTAGATTTAAGTTAGTCGAGGGTCTATAAAAGTACTTTCTATTATGTTTGAATTCTAGCATCTCTTCTACTTGCAAATCCAAAGTCATCTAATTTAAGGATTCAAGAAGGATTGGAAGAATTGAACGAGGTCTGACTATTTACTATTTACAAAGTTGTTTTCGGCCTATCAACCTAAACCTTTCTAATTATTGTTACCCTATGATGTTATCTTTGTTTCTTCTGTCCTCACTTATAAAAGAAATTTCGATATCCAGGCAAAATGATTTGCAGCCTCGATTCAGACTGGATGTCTTTTTTTTTAAATTTTATTGTTCTACTCATTTATATTACTGTTTGATCTTATAAGTAATGCGACCCCTTTGCGGTCGGCGACCATTTTCAACATAAAAGGGCATTTGCAATTGACTGAAATGCATTTCTTCTGGACCCAGGGCGATTATTGTTGTCTTTTGGAAAAAGTTTGACTGAAATGCATGGGTTGCCTAGGTTTGTAGAGGAAGGAATCAGTAGGCGAAATAGACGACTAGTTGATATTAGATAATAATTAATATATATATATATATATTAAGGAAAGGAAGGCAAAGAAAGTTTCACTTACTGATAAAGTTCATCATCACTGAACTCATTTTTAAACATATTTTGAAGATTTTATTATGTTTTGTTCTCATTTATCATTTATTTGAGAATGTCTTATTATTGTTAGGATTCAAAGTCTTAAATCTTACGCAAAATGTTTTTTTCACTTTTTGACGCGTAAAGTGAGTTACAAGTCATTTCTAGTTTCGAAAAATCAGATCAAGTATTCACTAAACTATGAGAAACATGAAAATCTCATTGCCAACGCGCACAATCAGCATAAGTATCCCAAACGTCCCGAATGCATTTATAATTAATTACGACAAAACGACACGGTCTACTTGAAAATTCCATGCAAAGAAAGGATTAACTTTTCTAATAAACTTCTTTTTTTTTTCAACTTCCAAATAAATGAATTTATTTCTCAAACTACGGATATATGAGTAAACGAATAATGGTTTTCAGTTTTGAATTAACATCTTTAACTGGTGAATTTTAAAACTCACTATTTGAATAGAGCGAGGCACATTTGACTGAACCAATTAATTAATAAAGACTTTTGTGCTGGTCATTTTCAAAATTTATTTGGGTCTCTGCAGTTCCTTAATAATCGGAAATTTCATTAACAATGAACAAGTTGAAATTGTAAAATATTAAAAAAGCAACATAATGTATAGAGGTGTGCATTGCTTCACTCAAGGGTAAATCTTGTGGCTGATGGAAACCTAACCAGTTGTGTATATGCTATTAAAGAAGTATTAGATACAAATGAATAGAATGTAAAATATAATAAAAATTCAAGAAAAAGAGATTTTTAATACATAGTCGGATTCATTATAAACGATAATAATGAAGGAAATATGCTGTCTTTAGCAATACAGCAGAAATGATTAATAAGGAAGGAATACAGCATTTAATCTCCACTACCACCTGAAATAAATCTTCCTGTTTCGATTCGCAATATTCAATCCCAATTTGCTCCTTCTGGAAGCAAACGATAAAACAAGGAATGACTAAAACAAACTTTCCAAAAAAATTTTTAAATTTTAAGCTTAAAGGCATGGCACAATTTGAGGCTATCTTACCACTGTATTTTTGCAGATACTAATATCAGATATTAGATATTACAAAATATTACTTTTTTCCTAATAAAAGTAAACAAAAAAAGAACAGTACCAGTGGAATGAAAAAAATGAAAAATATTAAAAAATTGGTAGAGAAAAAGGATTTTCAAAAAGAGCCGAGCTCACCTTAATCTGCGATAGTCGTTCCTATTCTGCACATCCGCAATGACTGCCCTGAATTGCCTTCAACTTTACTTTTCTGAGGGAAAGAAGTCTATTCCAATTGGCTTGATGCTTATTTCTTTGATTTTCTTATCATAAAGAGAGTTTATACAAATTTTCCTTCTTGATCTTAAATAATCATAATTGATTACCTGGTACATAAAGATGATTTGCATTGCGGCCAAGCATTTTTAAATATTCTTGTTCTTGTCGTCGTTTTTTGAAAATTTGATTTGATGCCATGCTACATCGCTCGCGACGATGAGCAACGAGGTGGGCCAGAAAAAAAAAGATTGATTAGGATTCGTATGAGTTTTATGCAATCATTAAAAATGAAAATGAAACATGAATTTTGATCATAATAAACATTTTAAACTATTTGTTTCAATGTTTTTAAGAAAAAATTTTTAGTTTTTTGAAAAGTAAAACATAAAGAAATTGGAGTAAAAATAGTACTAAGTGATAAATCAAAAAAATTACTTTAATTACCGCCAAACTTGCATTTGGCCTTACTTGAACTTGGCGGTTACACTGGCAGCAATATGCTAGAAAATTTTAATTTTTTTTATATAATTAATAAATAATTCTAGGCAGTCAACATATACCTATCTTATCAAGGACATGGTAGTCGAGCGTCCAACGCCGAGCGCGATTATCTAAGGCTTTCTAACAAGGCAGCATAACTCATAAAGTCACTTTCAGTTAAAATAACAAGGAATATTTGCAAATACTGCAAGACTGTGGAAAACCTTGTATAAAAGACAAACCATCTTTAAGATGTGCTTTGCTTACTATCACGTGCATCTTCCATCCTTTGATGGATGTGAATTTTTTTCCTAAAGTTGGACAGTGGCGAAGTCGGCATTCTGAAATATGTTAGTAAAAAAAATAACTTAATATTTTTACCAAACATTTTTCACGAAAACATGATTATTTTGCGCAACCCATTGGATTGGATTAATTAAATATTCTTTCAAAATTTTTTTCTTGCGAAAATTTGTAATTTAATAAAGAAATAAACCTTACTAATACGAAAAAAACGTAAAACGTAAAACTTATACGTAAAAAAAAACCTTGCTATCAGGTGAAATTACCAACCTACTTTTCCGCTACGGACGTTATATGGTGGTGCCGTCGGCTTAACCAAATCATGAATAAATTCTGGTGGAACACCTTTTAAATTTACAGGACTCCATCTCGATTCGCTGTTTTTTGAATCTGGCCGTTGTAAGGAAATTCGTGGAATGATTCGGGATCGTCTGAAGAGTGAATATTTAAATTATTGTTACTAGATATCATCTATATTCAACTATGCGATAGAAAGGATAATGGTCATCTCTCGTCGGCACGCAAGAAATGTGCGAATCAGTCCAGATCATAACATCACAGACCTTGAATACGCTGAGAGTCCTTTGATGTAGTCCTTTTTGCTGACAGATATGAGGAAATACAAATAATATTAAACAATGTATCAATAATTGCAGCGAGAATTGGACTCAAAATCAGTGTAAATAAAACGAAAGTATTTTCGTCTTATATACAAGATGATGAATAATAAAATACCTATTTTTATCAATTCATTACCAGTTGAGGAAGTGCTTGATTTTAAATATCTTGGATCCATCTCTAATCCCAAATGGCCAGGAAAAGGATGAAAGGATGAAATAACACGGATAGCGACAGCTAGAATTATGTTTTTCCGGTTGATGAAATCTTTATGGAACCATCGCGAAATCACCATAAAGACGAAAATCCGTATCCATATAGCTGCAGTTCGTTCGATCTTGCTATATGGCTGCGAAACATGGCCAATGAAAGTGAAAGATATTAAGAAGCTATCCGCTTTTGTCCTCTCATGTCTAATAGACATCTTACTGGCCCGCCGAGCGGATAAAATAGCACATGATGGCATCCACTCACGCTTAAATACCATTTGCGTTAACAGTACCATCGTAGAACGCCGTCTTCACTGGTTAGGCACGTTCTCCGTCGTCCACCACAGGAATTGACACATATTTCGCTACTTTTCGAATCCTATGATGGTTGGCCTCAAAAGCGAGGAGGGCCAGTCAAGACTTGGACTGATACATTTAGGAAAAATTTTGAACACATAGGGGGATCAGCAATATATAGACTTAGATGATGGAAAAAGGAATGACTTCTATTATTACTAGCGATGGCGTCGAACCGAGCAACTTGGAGATGTCTTACCTTTGTAGCCAGCGGAGCCAGTCTAACCAGTAATGGTGAAAGCTATTAGAAGAAGAAGATATATCATCTATCATCTATTTAAATTATCTAAAGCTATGAACTATTTAAAAAATTCGATGCCAACAGTAAAATAGGATTATGCTATTATATTGAAAATAATAAGAATTATAACAAAATAAGCCTTGATTTTCATTTTCTTGCAGCAAAAATAATATTTACAGCTCATAACTCGGTGATTCATTCTGGTTTGCACCATAGACAGTGGTGTAATTCTCGCTGAGTACAATATGAGAAATCCCAGGATTCATATTTGGCTTGGAGATATCCTCTATCTCTTCTTCAGCCACCGCATTCAATGGTGGCATAAGTAAAGACATTGAATTCGAAGACCATTCTTCGTTTAGGTCATATTGCATAATTTCATCTATGCAATATATAGGACTATTTACAAAATTTTCTGACGGTTCTTCGATTACTGACAAATTTTGCAGTTCGGCAAAACAGGAAACCCACTAAAACAAAAAAATTATTATTGAATATAGCAGCGAAAATTATTGCTTAACATATTAATCCGATAAAAATTTAAAATAACCAAACCGTGCGTCTAGCACCACTTATATAAGTGAAAGATTCTCCGTTCCTCAGGATTTCATATAGAGGCCCTGTGTTTCCAAAGACTAGGTTCTTTTTCTTCAAATCGATAAACATCACTTGAACATTTTTCACTCTGCACAAAGCTTCCAGGTGGATTCCAAGAAGCGTGCGCGCCTGAGCAATTTCCGCTGAAATGCACCTTTTTGAATATTTTTGTTAGATAATATTCATTTGAAAAAAATGATCAATATTTTAAATATTGTAAATATTAAATATTTAAATATTGTACCAGTGGTATCAAAAATCTCTTAAAAAATTAAAAAGCTTACTGAGCTCGGAAATTGTTTCTGATCTCCTCAGCTTTTTGAGCATCAACCATTGCGTTTGAAGACCTTTTCTGATTGCTTCAACTAGTTCCTCTGGTCCATGTCCGAATAACTGCCCTACACACTCAAACAACGTCCATGATCCATTCACAGTTTCAGTTTTCAACATTTTACAATATAATTCCACTTCTGAAATTTCTTTGATATTGTTGTCTTGAAGCACATATTGCACACTTTATTGCATAATTATAGAATAGCCAATATTGTGACAGATGGGCAAAAAGCGATGACATTTTTCTGAAAATGAATTTTTCGGCATCGAGTTGCCCATCGCTTATTATTGTCATTTTAAAATTTTTTTGGGGAAATATGGAAGTTTTTCGCTAAAAATCGTAAGATTGATTGTTTTGTTTAGATCATTATCATTATTTAGATTATAATTTTTTTTTCAAAAATGCATTAAATATTAGATTATCCGAAAATTTCTTGCCATTTTATCTCCTTTGTTTTATAAGGCCATAACTTTATTAAAATCAATGTTTCCTTCAGAATGAGCACATTTTTGCTAAAACAAGTACATTTATTGCATTGCAAACAAGCCCGTTTTTAGAATCGATGAACTGCTTGAAGGTAGTTTTTCAAGACCTTCCTTTTCAAAAGAGTGTTCATCTCTGTGAAAGTTATCGAAGTGATAGAAGAAATAAAATTCTATTTCGAAAGATTTGGGGAATATGATGAAAGAAGAGGTCTTCGATATTTAACCTCGACAAATTTTTGCAAAATAGTTTTTGCGACTGTTGTTATTGTGCTGAATGGTGGAATCCTTTCTATTGACCAGGATGCTTTATTCGCAATTTCCGGTGGGCTATTTCCAATTGTTTAATTGTTTAATTGTGCGCTGTTGTAACTGCACCAGATTTTAAGAAGGTGTGGTGGACCAATCTTGCATCAGATGTTCATCAGAGCATAGTTCTTCCACAATGGGAGTAGAATGGCTTAGGTTGTTGCTCGATTGGGAACACCTATGCTGAGGTTCGATTCCCAGCAGAGGTAAACTTATACAAAAATCCGGGTGATGATGGCGATTCATCACTATTTCTATCGCTCTCCCTAGTGTATTGTCCAAGGTATTGACGAGCCAGTGGAGCGAGTTTAACCAGTAATGGTGAGGACTTAAAGAAAAAAGTTCTTCCAGTGGTCGGTATTTAGCATGAATTGAGAGGATTCATTTTTGGGCAATCATTTCGCCGATCTTTTTACATTGTCATAAAGATTCTACTTTTCATCGCAAGGATACCGAAAAAGGTTGTATTAGCAGTGAACAACAGATCTCCAAACGTACTTTCTGATATTCGGTCACTTCATGGGATACTTATCAAGCTTTCCTTCTTTTTTGGTATTGTGCAGCTACTATTTAAGCTGGGATAGATTTACAGAACTGGAGGCATCATTAAGATCATGAACCAATCTTATGTCTGATTCATCACCAAAAGCTACTTGCATTTCTCAAGCTACATCTGATACTCCATGCTATAGTACCACAGCTCCAGAACCACAATAAGCAGAGTTATGTATAACAAAGTGACACGACAACAAAAATTTGCACTGACTTGACTGTTAGTACATTTAGAAAAAAATCAAGGGATCATTTGGCAATAGAAGTTAGGTAATAGATAACGCTACCATTTTTGGATATAAATATAGTCAGAAAATTGTAAAGTCGTGATCGATGCGAAGTAACCGTATCATCTGATCATCCCTGCCTTTAAAAATAAGTTCCAGCCATCATTTCAAAATTTGCTCTCATGAGATAGAACTGATAGGCAACATATAAACCATTCGATTTCACTTCAGAATGAAGGAACCATTCGATTTCACTTCAGAATGAAGGAACCAATTAACCAGATACGACCAGTGGTATTTTCTATTTAAAGGCCACATAATAAATATGGAATAATGAGCTTGATCCTATCGGAATGCTTTATTATGGCCAAACTCTTATGGATTCTTAAATAATAGGAGATAACTTTCTTTACTTCATGAACTTGTAATATATTCCTAAGGGATAAAACTGCAATCATTTAGCTGTATAATCTTGAATAATTTAAATTTAAAAACAATGAAAATAATTTACCACTTGTGCGCGTAAATGGCCTGGGTGATATATTTGACATTGATGATATAACAATAGTAGATGATAGCTGGTAGCTTCGAATTTCGCAAATAATTGAACGGTGGAGGAAAAAAGTCGCAATGATGACAAATGAAACATACCATAAGATATTTTTTCATAGTTACTGTGGACAAAACTGTGTTATCGCTTGCTTCAATCTCTTGTTCATCATTAATATATATAATCGTCAAAATCTCCATTTAGAGCTAACAATAAATATAGAGTTAATAATTTCAATTCACTGGCCTTATGTAGTTGTTTTGCTGATCTTCATACAGATTTTGTTATCTCCAAATAAATTAGGTAAATTAGCAGGTGAAGAACGCTCTTTTATGGTCATTTTTTAGCTAAACTCGCTCTACTTGTCCAACCAAACTTTTGTTCATAAGCCAATTGCTGATAAAAGCAGACCGTCCGGATTTTCAATAGAGAGTTACACTCTTACCAGGAATAAGACTCTAACATTCGTGCTTCGAAATGAGAGCAATAACTACTGAGCAGTTATTTATATTATTTAAGGCATAAACCAATACAGTCACAAACAGTCACATATGAATGATTTCATGTACAATAAATCTGGGAAACAAATACCGAATTTTTACGCACTGAAAATGCAGTTTCAGAAAAAAACTGTTTATAACCTGAAAAGTTAACGAAATTCGCTATTTTTATACAGTGAATAATTAGTATTTTCTTATATTTCATTTTTGTATCCAAATATTTTCATATTTTGAGAAAATATATATTTATGCAAATAGAAATCGAGGAAAACTACGGCCATTTTTTCAAACTTTTCCCCCAAAAAAATTCGTAGAGGGTTTTTTTTTATTGTATATTGAAACAGCCGCTTGTTGCCTTGCACAATGAAATATTAGAAAAGCGGTTAGAGATTTGGAATTTTGTTGGCTTTTAAGGGTTTCTTGCTACTAATGAAAGTCTTTCATTTATTAATGAATTTCGCTTTTAATACAAAAATATTAAAACCAAAAATTCTGCAAATAATTTGAAAATAATAATAATTGAAATAATAATAATTGAATAATAATTGAAAAGAGAACTACCGACAAATTTTTTCTGCATTTATGTGCTTTAATTAAATAAAGGTGAGTCAGTTGACTTGCCACAATTTCTGGTTAGGCTTACGACACTAAGCTAGTACGATCGAGAATTTTACAGGAATCCATTTGGGAGGCAGGTATGCTGACAGGTACGTCTCTAGTATTTTTTTTTGAAGAGTCCTCACCATTACTGATTAAACCCGCTCCGTTGTCACACTGGACAAATATGCCAGGGAGTCCCTTGGCGATGGAAATAGAGGTGAGTCGCCAGCATCATCCGGATTTTTGGATAGATTCATTCCTGTGGAAAGCCTCAGCATCGGCGCTCCGAATAGAGCAAGAACCAACTGAGCCATTCTATCTCCATGTCACTATTTTTCAATGATCAAAAAAAAGCAGGATAGAAAGGATGCTCGACTTGAGTAGCAACCACTCGGTCATTCCCTTTCGAACATATTCCTTTAAAAATATCGCATACGAGCAAAAAGATGATCACAGAGTTCAGTAATCGTATCGAATAGATATTTTCTTAAAATACCTGCAATATTTATTAAAGCACAATTCAAAAGCACAAGAATAGAATAGCGAGCAAATTATAACGGCTGGCAGGAAAAGATACATGAATGAGCTTGTCTATTTGTTTTTCACTGGAAAATTGCATGCGAATAGAATATTCATTCTAACTTCCAGAACTTCCTGCTAATTTTAATATAAAATGTCGTCGATAAAAAATATTGTAAACAAATAAGAGAATTGGAGAAATGCGTGACTGAAACCGTAATTTAAAATTTGTGTTGCTTCGATGAACCAACAGTTAATACTGTGGTCTTCATAAATTTAAGTAATCAAGTTGTTTAGATCAAGAGAGGATTCGGAGTTTCTAAAAAATGTAGGTGCTACAGATCCATCTTCCATCTTTGTCCTGAAGGAATTCTCCGGCAAGAATTTCTCACTATCGGCCAGCAGAACGAATAGCCTAATTGACTGAAAATGATGAGAATTATCCACTAAATGTAGGTGTAGGTGCTTACTTTAATTTAAAATACATGATTTTCATGAATGGTTATTAATGGTTATCAGTACTAATTTTTCTTCATTTGATTTCCTCATTCTTCGCTGAATTGATTTTTGCTAATCTGAGGCAATTCTTTACAGTGGTTCTGAATCCATAATATTTCTCCTCAAGAGTGGGGAAAATGATATAAAAGAAGGGGTTCAGAAAAATCAAGGAGGAAGTTAAGGTGTGCATCACGCAATAATTATCAATCAGATATAGAATACTGAAGTTATCTCGATGCTAACTGATGCGTGACCAATGGTGTCCTTGAATAAGACTCCCTAAATGCTTACCTGCCCTGCCCCAGCATCACATACAAGAGTCATGCCGGCTCGAACGGCTCGGACGGATTGAAGGTTAATGAGTGTTAAAAGCTTGTAATGGGGAAATTATTGCACAATTATAGGCAGTATGATCGCCTGCAAATCCAGCGAGGCAAATGCTTGATGTTGATGTCGATGTTCGCTCATCCATGCGATGGATTTTGCTGTGATTAGCTACGTGCACAATAACTTTAAGTTGCAAACTCCCAGTCTTCTGAAAGAGTTGGCTAAACATAATTCTGCTGAAATAAAAATAAAGTTTGATGGAATTTGTTTATATAACCCATTAGGAATGAAGATAACATAATACAGTGCTTTAAGCTGCAAAAAATGTTGAGTTTTGAAATCGACTCTGGTCTTGAAGCGATAATAATGGTCCAATCTGTGGAAAATTTTGGTTTTCGATTGTGAATGGCTTTGTCGATTCTGTGCGGAGGATGGTTGCTGGTGAGGTGGATATGAGTGAAACGAATGAGTTAGAGCCGAGTTTTTCAGATGACGAATATGGTTTTATTGATGAAATTAGCGATGAAGGTTCGCTTTTTAGTCTTTTTTCTTCTCGAATTTATAGAATCGAAGTTGGAATTCGCATAGAAAATAAATAAAATTAGGTATTGAAAATTGGAAAAAGAAAGGTGCAATTATCAATTATTCATTTAACTAATATTCACATTAAACAAAAATTATTTGAAAGAAATGATTTTTAAATTTTTGATAAAAAACGGGTTTTGTGGTTTTTCTTCTCAAGAAAAGTAATTTTATCACGTAAATATTCTTAAGAAATATTGTCGCCCAAAAATCTTAAAGAATTAAATTGTATTCCACTAACTGTTGCGGCAAAAGTATTAAATTCTTCCTTTCCAGTATGCCTCTCTCTTCATTGAAATCACTCTTTGATCCACAGCTTAGGCCAGTAAATCGCCGGCCGCACATGCGTTTGGAATTTCCTTCCGCCTATTCGTGTTTTTTTGTTCCTTTTGTTCCTTTAAGCAGTATAGTTCATAGAACGCGAAAAATAGAAAAAAAGATATGGAAGGTATTAACATATGAGCTAAGCGTAGTAAAAAGGTAAAACAAATTGAAGAACATATAAATGTAAATTGCCAATAACATCCATAATGCTACCACTGATAAAACTGTGGAAAATTTCAAATCATCTATTCTTCCGGAATTTCTGTCTAAAACTGGGAATAGAAGGAGCAGAAATAGTATTACTAGACAATCTAGCATAGCCTAATAGACAATCAGCTTAGGTTAGGGGTTGCCGAATATGTATGATGATGTACTTTAAGCAGAAATGGTCAGAGATAGCTTATAATATATTTCGCTCTTATTGGTCATTCGTTATATTTCGCAGCCATGTAAGATTGCGCGAACTACAAGGAGATGGTCCCAAATTTTCGTTCTTTACTATAATTTTACAGAGGAGGAAATCTCACTGCGGCAGTGGAATCTGTCTCTGGTCATTTTAGGTTTTTAAGAGCGTATATTTATGATCTCTCCAGTCGATGCTTTATTCATAAAAATAGGTAAATGTAATAACTGATTTATAGTAGTCATCGAGTAATAACATGTAGCTCAATGCTTATTATTTTTTATATTAAACATATTATCATTAAAACCTTTCGGTTTCTTGATACTTTTTTTTTAAATTTTGATAAAATTAGTTTTGTTCAAAGATATTGAATTAATTTTTTCCACCGATATTGTTCTTTCATCATGGTTTATTCTTATTTTAATTTTAATATTCTTATTTGGTATTATGAAAATTTATCAGGTTTCTTTTACCATTCGATATAGCGAGAACTTTTCCTTTTTTTTTTCCTTTTCAAGCCTGCTCTGACCAATTTATTTAACAATAAATTTTGCCAAGTCATTATGTTAATTTGGTCCTCAAAAAATTTATTGTTTTTTTTTTTATCGAAAAAGCAGAATAGCTATTCTGCAATTAACTGCGTATGAAAATAAATCAAGAAAATTTCGAAAATTGCGTAAAAAATTGGATGTTTATTTGTGAATTATTTGAATTTGAAAGGGTATATCTATTTTTTTATTTTTTAAGAGTCCTCACCATTACTGGTTAAACTCGCTCCACTGGCTTGTCGCATTGGATATATACACCAGGGAATCCCTTGGCGATAGAAGTGCAGCATCATCCGGATTTTTGGACAGGTTTACTCCTGCGGGGGAAATCAAATCTCAGCTCTCCGAATTGAGCAACAACTCACTGAGTCATTTTATTCCTCCATATTTTTTAAAAAGAAAATAGGAAATAGTTTTGGGCTTATATGAATTAAAAAAGAAGATATGAACATGAAAAGACATTAATGGAAGGTCTGTGGGCTGACGTATTTCGCAAAATTATATCGTGGATAGTCTTATATATTTTTGAAGCTAGATAATGATGCAAACAATAATCCATTGCTGTTGTTCCAAATGGAAAATTTCAAAAATTGTGAAAATCTTCAATCTTAAATTAAAATTTTAAATAGCAATTGCTGGAGGTCCTGAAGGTAAATGAATGTAAAAATGTGTTTGCTTTATGAGTGGTTTTACCGAAAAGGTGCTCTGCTCATTAACAAAAGATATTTTATCACTTGATTACATTACTGTGTTCTTATTTTATAATTTTATTCATTGTTTACTATTATTAATATACCGTTGCTAGTACGTAATCTCCTCTAAATCAGATAAGTTTTCTTTTAAATTTTTTAAAATTATCTTTAAATTTCCCTTTTTTTTAAAAAAAAATTTCATTGTTTCTATTCTTTGTCTTTGACAGGAGTAACCATTTCATGGTATCAAAAATTCGGGTGGCTGCTGGGGACCCGCCTCTATCTCAAGTGAATCTATGGCGAAAAGGCCAGATTTCTTGACGCAATTTCAGCATCAAATTCCGTATGTTACTTCTGATCAGGTGGTGCATGCTATATACTATCCGGGCGTAGAGCCTAATAATAATAGTAATAATAATCCCAAGGCACAAGAGTAGAATTTGCTTGCGAACCGAGATAGTATTCAAATATCGTCAGAGGAGGCGAGAATCTATTCGTTAACATTTGTAAGCGCGGTGAAGTGCTGGTTATAGTGCATGGAACGTTAGAGCGCTTATGGATGTTGCAAACCAAGAGATCCACACCCTCTCCAAATACCGCGTGGATGTGGCTTATTTGTCCGTCTTCCTCATGTCGGCTCCCGAGTAATTATTAAACCTGGCAAAGATTGGCTCATAGTAGTATCTCGGATAACTTGGGGCGAAATGGCGTAGCGATTGTCATGTCGGAAAAGGCTCAATCTGCTTTGATTGAATGGAAATCAGTAAATAACTATTTGTCCTATGCACGTTTCAAAGGAAAGTTCTACAATATTTCGGTCATCAGTGTATGCTTCAACTTTATGCGCGATAAGGACAGGTTCTATGCGGAGCTTCAACTATTAACAAGATCTCTACCGTGGCATGGTCATAATCGGGGAAGATTGGAATGCGTGCGTTGGTCATGATGCCGTTACGACGAATTCGTTAATTGGCAAATGGGTTCAACGCCAATGGAGAATGCCTTCGTTTTATCGAAGAGCATGAAGAGCACTCTGTGTTACTAATGTATGCTTTCGGCATCGGAGAAAACACCTAGTCAAATGGAACTCTCCGGACAACCAATATTCCAATCAGATTGACTTTATATTATTCAGTCACCTCTGGAAGAGTTCTGTAATTGATAGTCATTCTTTCGGAGTGCTGAAACTGACCACTATGGATCAGACCATGCTTCGAGCCAAGATTCTTATAAAGCTGACAAGTCGTAAGAACCAGCGTATCCCGAGATCTTTCACCTATCTCATATTAAAAAATCCCGGGATAATAAACGCGTTTTCAAATCATATTATCGAAACACCTCAATGAAATGACATCTCTGGAATGATGAATGAATTCTGGTCCCAACAAATGACGAAAGTCAGCCATTTCCACACTAGGGTATACTAGTAGTGCGTTAGTTGGGTATCGGAAATAGTTGTCTAATTGTTTAAAAAAGCTATCAAATTCCGAATGTCAGAAAATCCTGAAGATCTTGAGCACATCGGAGAATTGCAGTGAAAATAATACAGCTGGGTAGAAATCGCTACAGTAGCGATATGGCCTTGAGAATAGAGACGGCGCTCAGATAGGTGATAACAGGAAACTGTTTTACTTTCACAAATAACTATAACTTGAGAAAGGATTAGTGAAATGATACGCGATATTAATGGAGTGCCTATTAAAGCTGTTAAAGATTGCCTCAGAAGATTGAAAGAATTTTTTGAGGCCAAACTTAACCACCATCTATTGTCCAGAATATAACTGATTCGCCCGTCGAACCTTAGGTTTGAAACTGTGAGCCACCAGTAGAAGAAAAAATAATCTCTGAAAATAATCTAATTTATTAGCATTAGGCCAATAAAACTCCCGGAGAAGATGGTCTTTTGGTCGAACTCTTTAATTATTGTCCATCATCGTTCATAACTCACCTTCAAAAGTACTGGTATGGAAGAAAGAGAAGACTGGAGCAAAGCGATTTTTCTTGCAATTCCTAAGCAAGGTGATAGGATGTACTGTGATAATTATCGAGGAATAAATCTTCTTGACGTCTCAGCGAAAATTTTTGCTTCTGTCCTTCCATGCGATGGATTTTGCTGTGATTACTCATGGCAGTACAGGACAACAGGATGTCGTGAAGTCACCATAAAGACGAAAATCCGTGTCCATGTGGATGTAATTCGCTTGATCTTGCTATATGGCTGGAAAGCAATGGGAGTATAAGATATTAAGAAGCTTCCAGTCACCACTCAAGGATATATTTTGCGAATCCATTTTTTTAAAAGAATTCTCACCATTACTGGTTAAACTCGCTCCACTGGCTTGTCACATTGAGCAATATGCCAGGGAGTCCCATGGCGATAGAAATACAGGTAAGTTGCCAGTATCACCGGAATCCATCGAGTGGATAAAACCGCATATGATTCTATCCATCCTCGTTCATTCAAATGGATTAATAATATCATAGAGCGTTGTCTTCAATGGCTAGGGCACGTTTTCCGTCGTCCACCACAAGAATTAATGGAATATTTCGTTACTTGCTAAACCTTGTGATAGTTGTCAAAAGCGAGGGGAAGTTAGTCAAGATCTGAACTGATACAGCCAGGAAAGATTTTTAACGTATAGGTGGACCAACGATATATGGACTTAGACGATGGAAAAAGGAATGGCTTCTATTACTATTAGCGATGGCATCGGACCGAACAGCTTGGAGACGTCTTACCCTTATAGCCAGCGGAGCCAGCCTAACCAGTAATGGTGAGAGCTGTTAGAAGAAGAAGTAAATTATTAAGTGGCTGATTAATTGATTGTATTAAGGAATTCCAGTCTTGTAAGTTTAATTTTTCAATTATTGGGTTCAAATATTAAAGTAGTAAAAATGATTGTAGATCTTGTTGGTGATATATTACGACAAAAGCCATCGTTAAGTGAATATGAGCATCGTTGCTTAATTGTTTCTGGCATCCCTGTTGTTGGCGATGATCGGTTTGCTCGTCTTAAGAATGTGCTTGGCAAGATTTTTGGTAAATTGAATGCGGATTACACTGATTATTATCCTTTAGATAACAATAAAACTAAGGTACGATTCATTTTTTTACCTTTGTGCAGAATTCATATAGAATTTCAGTGCAAAATAATACAAATTTTCAGGATTATTGTTTTGTTTTATATCCAACAACTGAAATTGCTGAACATGCCGCTGCTGTCCTTGACAATTATTTACTCGATCGAAATCACAAATTCAGAGTCAATCTTTTCGATGATATACATAAATTCACTAAGATTGATGAAAGTTGGCAACCACCGGCTCCTCGCCCGTTCAATGACTTGGTATGAGTGATTTCTATTCGAATAGCATTTTCAGTAACGTTTTCTGGTTATGCTTTAAATTAAAAATTTAATTTTTATTTAAAAACTGGTTATGCTTTAATTTATTCAGGGTGATTTATGGTCATGGCTTCAAAGTGATAAGTGTTATGATCAGTTAGCTATACATTATGAGCGCGAAGCCAATTTAAAAGGTAGTGGTGTTATACCACACGTTGGAGTATATGAATATCGCAAAGGCAAAGATCCAATACTTATGGAAGAGAGACAGGTTTTTTAAAAAATTTTGCTGCTGATTCATTTGGGATGGAATTTCTGTAATAAAATTTTAAACTTCTACAGTTTTGCTTTTTTACAGTATAGCAACTAGTAGTAAAATTTCTTCCTTCATTATTTCATTATTTCTTCAACGTTTTTTTTGTTTATCCTTTTAATAAATTTAATCTTTATTAATTATATAATAGTTATATAAGTAATAACTTTTTATTTATTTAGAATTGGACGGAAACAGTGTTCAAATGGTCACCATATGGAACTTTCCTTACAAGTGTTCATCGTATGGGTGTGGTTTTATGGGCTGGAGAGAAATTTAATCGTTTCAATCGATTCCAGCATGAAAATGTGATGATGGTTGACTTTTCGCCTTGTGAAAGGTACTTTTGTTTTATTTGAAAGAACAATCTTTCCACGAAATATTACCAGTAACTAATTAATAGTGTCATATCGTAAGTAAATAAAACAAAAATATAATATCATAAGTAAATAAAATGAAAAAAAAAAACAAAAATTCAGATTCTTAATTACATATTCTCCACCATCGGAAAAACGTTGGCGTGATGATCCGAATTCTCTTCGTATATTTGAAATTGAAACTGGTGAAATGCGGCGTGGGATGATGTTAGACAATACTCAGATGTCATCTTGGCCTTATTTCCAGTATGATGATTATATTTTTTATTTGAGGCCAAAATAGAAAAATTAGAAAGAGAAACAATTGTATGTTATTTATATATTTAATAAAGAACGATAAAATTAGGTGCCTAATTTTAGCTATTAACTTAAAATGAACATGTGAACTGTATGATTTTGATCGTTTGAAATTTTGAATTTCTTAATTAAATTTTTGATTTGATATAAATAAATTCATTGTCATAAGAGAGGGGAGAGAGAGGTAAGGCAGTGACAATCATTATTGCATATTTTCCCTCTGATCATTTACAAAGGAAATTGTTTAATTGTTTAATTCTATGTTTTCTTGTTTCATAAAGATCTTTTTATTTTTTTTCATATAACATGAAACATTCAGATGGTCTTTCGATGAAAAATATTTTGCTTGTATAAAGCCTGGTGGTAATGGAATAAGTGTCTATGAAACCGAAAATTTCACACTTATGGATAAGAAACATGTTCAAGTTGATGGCTTAAGAAGCTTTAAATGGTCGCCAACGCGTCCATATTTGGCTTATTATTGTGAAGAAAGGGTTTCTAATTACTACCTTAGTCCTATTACATCCTTGCCTCTTTTATTTTTAATTACTTCTCGCTTCACCTGTTAAATTTCTGCTAAAAAATAGATGCAGCGATGCCCTGCATAATTGCCTTTGTTTTTCATTTTACCTTTAATTACTTTTTTTTCAGTCGAACGATAATGCTCCAGCAGAAATTGGAATCATGGAGTTTCCATCAAAAATTAAGTTGCGAGCTCAACGAATTTTTTCTGTGTCGGATGCAGAATTATTTTGGAACAAAAATGGTGATCGTTTAGCTGCACATACGGAACGGTATCAGAAAAAAATCGTTAAAACTAGTGAAGAAGGAGATATAAAGTATATAGTGAGCGCTTTCCGGAATTCTGTTCTATTTTATTCTAATGACTCCTTTACTATTTGTTTTCTAAAATGGCGCTTATTTTTGTTGGAAAAAAATTCGAAATAAAAAAGTAAGGGATGATAAGTAAAAATTCATTTAATAAGAAAAAAATTTATTGTCGTATTTGAAGTTTTTCGAAAACAAATAGTATTATAGAAACCAGCTTCTTACATTGAAATTTTTGATGCCAGAGGAAAGGACGTGTCGGTTTTAACATTGCCATTAAACGAACCATATATAGCATTTGGTTGGGAGCCAGCAGGTAGATTTTTCTATATATAGCAATTTCTCCTGAAAAATTTTTTATTAAATTATATGAATTATTTGAAGAAATTTTTGACTATATATTGTAAATTCTCATCATATTTAGGTGATAGATTCTGTCTGTTGGTTGGTTCTCAACACAAATCAACTCCGCTTATTTATCATTTGGATCCTTCAAAACATGTTCCACAATTATTATCAAAATTTGAATCAGCAGACCGATTTAGCAATGTTTTATGGTCTCCAGTTGGTGGGTGGTTAGTTGTATATTCTGCGAGTTCATCATCGGGCAATATTATGTTCATTGACGGCAATGGCCCAGAACCAAGTCGCACAAATTTAGTGGAATACCCAGGATTTGATAAGGTTTTTTATCATTTGGAATGGTTTGGGATTTTTTGAAATAATAAAAAATTGTTTTAAAAATTTTGATTTTTCTTTATTTACATGCTAGCATATTAATTGTTTTAATTTTGAAAATAATTTTGGCTATATATTATAAAATCCCTTAAGGGAAACTTTTTAAGGGATCTTGGGATCCAACTGGTCGTTTCTTCTCTGCAGCAAGTACCATTTCTGGTGGTAAAGGTGATATGGGGTATAGGATTTACACTTTTCAAGGAAGAGAGCTTTATCGTAAAGGGCTCGATCGTTTAATACAGTTCAAATGGCGACCTAGATTACCGATTAAACTTAGCGATGATACAGTCAAGGTATGTGCATGCATCATCTTCTCATCGAACTCAGTTTTTATTATTTTTCAAATCCTTTCTTTTGGAAATTTTTATTATAATTTTTGTTATTAATTTTTATCACAGTTTTTATTATTAATTTTTATTATTTTTATTATTAAATTTGTTATGAATGGGCTCGTTTATCAAGTCAATTCAGATGATAAGAAAAAATTTGAAATCAATATCCGCTAAATTTGAAGAGGAGGATAAATTGGAACGTGGAAAAGCTACAAAGGTTCTTTAGCCAATATATTTATGTGGTATTTTTCTACCGCACTTCTGTGGTTCAGGAATCATTATTTTTTACATCAATATCTTGATTCGTTTTTTTTATATAATTTATTTAGGAAGTGAGTGAAAAACGTAAGAAAATAATGGCAGAGTTCAAAAGAATTGTTGTTAATATACAAGAACGCTATTGTAGTGAGGAAAAGCTACGCATGAAATTGCGAGGTTACCTTTTTTCATTGACTTCACATTAAAATTTTGACTCACTCTTACCTATATGATTTATGTTTGAGTGCATAATCACTTGGTGTTTAAAAAAATCAAAGTTGCTTTGAATCAAATTCTAATGCAATATATTTAAGGAGGGTTTGATACTTCAAGAAAAGGGTCACCTGAGTTGGTAGAAGAAACAATTACTGTTGCGCTATCAACAGAAAAGATTAAAATAAAAGAATTATCGACGGTTCCAGAGGAAGAATGAAATAAAATGGTTTCCTTGTGTTAATATCGCGAAAATTGGTCTATTAAAGACCCTAATAATATTTGATACATTTATTTAATTTTGATATGTTTTAAGGGTTTAGAATTAAGTAACTATTTCCATTATGGTGGGTGAGCGAGTATTTGCAATTGAATTGTATATAATATATATATATATATATATATATATATATGTAATAACCGATTTCTTGCTAGTGCATTTCCATCAAATTAAAAGATGCATGATTTCTCGAATTCTTAGATGTTACTTTTTTGAAATTGTTTTATGATGCCTAAGTGGTTTTTTCCTTTTTTTTTCTGTGAATGATAAATGGAATCATATATATATATATATATTTTCGTTATGCCAATAATTTTTATATATGATTATTTATATGATTCTTATATATGATCCTTTTATATATTATATATAATTCTTTTTGGCGACTGAAACCATCAGAAACGGGCTGAATTGTCTTGATTATTCGTTATGTTTTTATTTTTGTTAAATATTAATTGTTACCGTTAATATCTATCTAACTTCTGTTCTGCTAAAAATCTACAGATATCGTAATGATTTTAAAATGATTTTTGTAAAATACAAATTGCAATGCAGAATAAAAGAATGGTTATAACGAGACCACTAAGATAGTCAGAAATTCAGTTTGTGCTTTTCTTGAAGTGTTCAATTGTTTCGGCTTCGGATTTTTAGATTTCTCACATGAAGTGGCCGAAAATTGAACTAGATGATATTTCTCGAAATTTGGTTTAAATATCTCGAAAACCGTATACATATGTATGTTTATATGAGGCTTGGAATGGAATTTTGAAAATTGCCGTAGAAAAATATCGTATTTTAAAGGTGTATGTATTATTCAATGCAGCAAAGAGGGTTGCAACCATTTACAACTATTCCGAAATATACTGGACTGAAATCCTTATACAACAAGAGCTGAAAATTGTTAGCTTATTTAAGTAAGATTTTAGGATTGAAGGGTTAAAAATTCCATCTAAACCCAGGAAGAGCAATCTGGTCTAGGTTTTATATAGACAATTCTGAAAGATCCGCACATTGTCAGTTTTGCAATAAAATTGACAATGTAATAAATGGTAAATGGTGATGGCAATGCAATATAATAGGGCAATGCAATCTATTTATTTGCAAAAATTAGAAGGTTTTGTTCATACTTGAATAGATGCAGCAGCAATTTAAAGGTGAATAAAGGAATGCCAAAAAATGAAATGTGGAACACAGCATCGCATAAAATAAATATGAGCTCATTGGACTCGGTATAAAGGGATGCGTTCCACGGATGTATTTTGCATTCTGTTGAAAACATTGGGCACACCGAGAATCCAGTTCTCCAGTTCTTCCAGTTTTTATTTACGATTTTTTGCTTTCTTTTTATATACTCTAATGTTCTTTTCTTGAAATATTTAAAATCAAAATACGCGAAAATAAGAAATCTACCTTATTGAATCTTGTTATGCAAATGCCATTGCTTAAGTTTGATTGAAAGAGCAATGTTACCAGTGAAGATCTGTCTCCCTGGCCAAAACGATAAAAAAACATTAAATAAACGTTTTAGGGTTCCTTTAAGCCTTTCAGATTTGCATTAATTTCCACAGTACGAATGAAATTAGCGATCGCAGTTCTGATAATCGCCATCTCGATTACGAAGCAGAAATCATTAGCTCTGACACAGAACGAGGTGATAAAATTAAAGCCAATAAAAGCCAATAAAATCAAAAACTGTAACCATAACCATATGTTAGTTTTTGGGGGTTTCTTTAGATACAGAACCATTTTCTAACAATTTAAGCCATCAAAATTTGAATACATGAAGATTTTTTTACCACTTCTACCACTTATAGCTGCAAAAAAATTTTCGCGGAATGAACACAAATATGCTCAAAAAGGGACTTTCGGAAATAAACGAAAATGAAAAGCATATCATTGATGAAACTTCCACAGCCAATCGTTTTAAAAAGGTAATGCGATCTGATTAGATAAATTAATTTGTATGATGCGTTTCCTTTCATTACATATCTAGAATTTCAGCGAAATTTGATTACCACAAGTCTCATAATAATAGAGAAAGATGAGATTAGATCGGAAAACATTTGTTTTCACTGGATTCTTTTAACTACTACTGCAAAATCGTTCTGAGAAATAATTTACGAGTGGTTAAAATACGAAGCATATAAATGACAATGAAGTAAAATAGCGGAGTGTTGTCAAGTTTTCGTATCGAGCATTATACTTCATGTCTCTATTGAATGAACCTGTCAAAATCTACGTGATGCTGAGATCCAACTGTAAATGACTCTTTAGCAAAATTTTCTAATAGTCAGTGGAACAAATATAACAATAAATAGGAGAACCAGATATCTTACTAATTTGGTTTATACGATTTACTCCTAATTTTCATTAAATTCTTGAATTATTCTAAACACTATATTTATAAGATGAATAAATTATATGTGAAAGTTGCAATAATATTTAGGAAAGTAGAAACAACATGAACGAGTCGCATGAAATGGATATTGTTGATCTTAATAAGAATATTTCCCAATATCTTTATCAAGGTTTATCCATTATAATGTTTCTTTTTTTAAACTTATAACTATAACTAAAAATTAATTTCAACTCAGTCTGTTGCCAACTATTCAAAAAAATGAAAACCAAAAGAAATGAAAAACTGAAAAATGATGAAAAACTTGAAAATGAAAAAGATGAAAATGAAAAACTTTCCCACTGATCAAAATATTGAATTAAAGATGAGGATTCATTGCCAAAACAGTGTTGAATTTTAGGTGACATAGTATTAACTCAGCAGCAAATTGAAGAAATAGAAAATGAACAGAAAAAAGTCGAGAAGCGACAAGCAATTAAGGATGCTTCTTATCCAGATACGAGATGGCCTAGGAAAATTCCATATTATTTTGACGAAAAAATCAGTAAAATCACTAATTACCGCAGCTTTTAGTCCCGTTTCTTATTTATATCACTTATTTGCTTTACTTATATGTTATGCTTTTAAAAAACAGTTTAAATATAATTAATCTTATCCCCAAATATTGAATTTGCAGATGATGAAGCGAAAAAGGCTATAAAAGACGCCATTCAACTCTGGGAACATTCGACATGTCTTAATTTCATTGAGAATGGAGAAGGAGAAAACAAAATTAGATTTTTCTCTGGTGATGGTTGTTTCAGCAATATTGGTCGCATTAAGTCTAACCCTGAACAAGCGATTTCAATTGGGGAAGGTTGTGAATGGGTTTGTTCCATTACAAATTTTGAACGTTCCTAAAAAATCGACTAATTCACGAAAAAAAATAAAATCATCGCCATTTTTTATACGTAAAGGTTTTTCAGAAAAATAAAAAAAATTTTCATTTTTGCTTTAATTAAATAACCAAATTTGTTTTTTCATAATTAAACTTACTAAAAATAAGATATCTTAAAGATCGGAATAGCTGCGCATGAAATCGGCCATGCATTAGGATTATTCCATCAACATTCGCGATCTGATCGGGACAAATATCTGGAAATTCATTTCAATAATGTTAAACAATCTTTTGCCGGCAACTTTCATAGGGTATATAAACAATTAAAATACAGTTATTCTAAATAGCAACAGCTTATGTCCTATTTCTATGACTAATCAATTAAAACTAATCAATCAGGGTGTATTAGTATTAGCAATGTACTCGTAATTCCACTCCTTCTGATAATATTTATCATTTCTGGTTTCGTTTCTGGTTTCTGGCTTCACTGAATAAGATCTGAAATGAGTAGAAAATCAGTGAGTCGCTTGAAGGAAAAAAGACTGATGATTCCTCATCACCATCCAAATTTCATTTTTTCGTCATGATAGGTAGGAATCTAGCCAATCATGCCAAGCAGCATATAGCTCGACCCTTCCATCTATTACGTATTATTTTCGAATTGATTATGTAGTTTTAGGACAAGGAAAGGGTAAATAAACAAATACTACATATTATTTTGCAGCAATCTGCAGAAACTACAGATAATTTTGGAGTCCCATTCGATTATGGTAGTGTTATGGCATATGCATCCGGTACACAATAATACTTTTTGAGCGTTTTTTTGATTTTTATTTCCTCTTTTCCAAAATCATTTGGCTAATCCTTAGCCAGTAAAGTATCAAGTCTTAAATAATGATGGACTTGGATCAATAAGAAAACAAAAATTTAAGATGCTTTCGCTATCAACGAATCAGTGCCAGTTATCACTACAAAAAATAAAGAATATCAAAACGCAATGGGCCAAAGATTATTTCCTTCATTTAGCGACATCCTCGTAATAAACAAACTATATGAATGTTTTGATGGTTAGCTGCTCCAAAATTTTTCTCAATTTTCTCTGGATTCAAATAAAATGCATTAACAATAAGCAAAAAAGTTAATTCTAACAGTACGGTCGCCAATGCTGACTATTCTCTCAAATACTAAGGTAAAATAATTAAAACTCTAGATTTTCCAGAGAATTTTCAGTTTTATTCACAAAACATTAATCTGCATTTTTCATTTATATTTATATTTTAGAATGTAGCAATAAAGATTTTGAAACAGATTGCAAACATGGAGGGTTTATGAAACCGAAGCAATGTGAGAAATGCATTTGCCCATTGGGATTTGGGGGTGCAGAATGCGATAAAGTTGCACCAACTTATAATAGGCAACGAAGATGTGGTGGAACTCTTACGGCAATCTTTTGTTCAATATTTTTAATTTTCTCCGAAACGAATGCGAATGCTTTTATGAAAAAATTACCCAAAAGTTCTGATTTTTAGTTGAAAACCTTGATCCAAAGCGAAAACTTATTGCAAAGTTTAATTCTTTTTTACTTATCTTAATCACGAAAATTATGTGATGAATAATTAATTAAGGCTAAAACTTCGTGGCAAAATTTAACAGGGTCGGTCGGAGCTGATAAAATCAATGAAAATGAATACGAAGGGTGCTTTTGGCACATCAAGGTGGTTATCATTACCTTTAAGTTACCCTTACTATATTTAATTCCATTATTACAAAATTTCTAAGATTAGAGTAATATTTACATAAGATTATCATAAACAAGAGCCAGTTTATCTGTCGATCTGTATTGTAGGCTCCTAAAAGCAAGAGGATAAAAATAAGAATCAACAAAATCGTTACCTATATATGCTCGCCAGGATGCATTTCGGGTGCTATAGAATTAAAAATGAACCAAGACTTCACAGTTGGCGGATATCGGTATCTTTTTTCGATATCAATATTATTAGAAAAAAAACCATAAAAACAGAGAGATTATCATCGTTATTTACTTTATTGCTTTATCACGTTAATTTTCTTATAGTGATAATCATTAGTAAATATTGTCTTATGGATCGTCATTTACTATCCATCCATTGATTCCTGTCCATTGATTGGAATAAATCTGTGTAAAGGTGAAGTGTAAGTGTGTTGAAAAATCATATATCATCAAATGATTCTCTGATGAAAAAGTCAGCGATAGAGCAAGGTGTCTCAAAAATTGTGAATTCTATTAAAAGAAATGCCTACTGGTGTCCTATGATAATTCACCGGAGCGCTAGCTTCAATCTTTGTCTGTTGGTAGGAATAAATTTGTCATTAAAAATCAATTTTTAAATATAAAGAAGAAAAGAAAATGAAATTAGGAGTTGCTGCTTTCGCTTAATTACCCGTTACCCGCAATAATTCTGATAAATTAGTGAATTCAGCTATTATTCAGATATTGCTGCAATATTAACAATGAAAAATTTCAACCAAAGGTCTTAACCAGTGAAACAAATCTTGTTGTTGTATCCGTTTATGCAAATGCTTTGCTCATATTCGATCTATCTTATAAATACGGTTAGTAATTAATGTTTATTATTTGACTGCTCTCGCACTTTTATGGTATGGCTGACTAAGGAAGTGATACCCTTATACCAGAGAATCTCTTGGGGATAGATGTGCTTCCTCTCCTCTATATCCATCCCCCCCCCCCCCCCCCCCCCCCCCCAACATCACGAGCTTGTTATTTTCTTTTAGAAATTCTTTTGAAAAAAGATGTGCAGATCATGCTATTTCTTAAATTAAATAAATAAAGCGCTATTATATAATTTAAAATCCTCGACTATAAAACGCTTTTTCATTTCATCACTTCTTTAGCATAGCGGATTAAAAAAATCAGTAATTGATTTATGGCTACTTTTTACAAAACATTTTCACTGATCACCAGTAAATATCTTAAATTACATGCTTCAAGTACAGTCGTTTGACAAGAGCAAATTTGCCATCACATAGATCAAATATAAGTGTTTAAGTATATTTAAGTTTTTTTTTGTGTCATTAAACATTTTGGAATCGATATTCCAAGATATTATATGACACGTAAAATTTCTAAAAAATGATGAAATTTTCATATATAAGCGAAAAGAAGGAATATGGATATCATAATTCCCTTTCTATTTAAAAAAATATCGTCAAATGCCAAATGCCTCAAACGAGGATAATTAATTATTTATCTAAATTTACCCAAATATATAAAGCACTAGTGGTTTGGCTGACTACTGAGGTGATTACTCTCCTATATGAAAAGATCGTATTAAAAACCAACGAATTAATTACCAAATAGATAGTGAACACAAAATAATAAGCATAGTAAGCGTAATAATATACCTTAAAAATATTCATCTGAATACGGTCAACACAAGGCTGGTTTGAAGATGCGAAGCCCTCCTCCCCTCTCTACCCTAGTCTTAATCTTCTAACTGAATGAAATTTCCGTTATTTATGGCCAGACCGAGTTCAGTTGTGCCAGTTATGACCTTTGCATTGTCCTATCTTTCTAGTGTTTGTGGGTTGATTTTTTGCTTAAATTTGAGATAATTTTAGCATAAATTTCAGCAGTTATCCAATTTCATTCCGTTTAATTTCAGATGATTTACCGTCAGACGATTTGTTGCCATATGACACATAATTGCAAACTTTGATCGTACAGCCCGTGATATTATTATTATCTTTTAAATTATCTTTCAAATAGCCTTTAAAAATTTTATACTTTTATCTATGACAATATATGACCAATGCGAATTAAATGAATAAAATACTTTTATTATTTTTATTTTTAGTAAACGAAGTTCTCCTTTAGTTATAAAAAATAAACCATCCTTTTTAAAGAAGCAAAGAACAGAATTCCACAGCATTTCAATAATGTTTCAATATTGACAAAATAAAATTTGACGAGTCCAAGAAAAGGAAAATAATTTAAATGGAACCAAACGGTCTTTGGGGTTTTCGATAAGATTTTTATTCAGCCAGCATTTAAAATCACTCTATTGCGCTTCACAATAAAGAAAGATAACCACAATTCATTTTCGCAAAAACCTTAAAAGTTTAATTTTATTTCCATTATTACTTTTTTGAAGGATTTAATATAGAACATAAAACATCATTGATTTCAATCATTCCGTAATTTATACAATCTAAATAATTCGAAAAATTTCTAATCCAAACCAAGAAGTGATGGACAAGAAATTCTAAAAATGCTCAAACAGAAGTGGAAAACGAATAAATATATTACGCTGCTTGGCTTCGAGCACTCTCCTCCCACAGGAGCAAATTTATCATTAAAAGTGAAATCCAGGAGTTGTTGCGGACTCACCTGCATTTCTGTCGCTAAGTGACCCTTCTCTTTCGTAATGTTTTATATGTTTCAAATATTTTATAATTTTGTTAAATGCCTCTGCTTCTTTCACAGATAATGCAAATAATAAAATGAAAACGAAATTATTAAATTAAAACAAGTTAATAAATTGAACAGTTTCAGTTTCAGAAACAACGATTGATATTTAGCAATTTTAAACTTAAAATATAAATAATTAATAATTAAAGTGTCTTTTGTGAAAATTCCAGAACGTTCCATTTAAATAACTCAGCGCTCGTGTAAAATAAAAAGCAAAAAAGCCCAAAAGATAAAAAATATTAAATGCATTAAAAAAACAAAACATAAAAATATATGAAGAATTCATGAAAAAAAAGGCCTTATACACTATCAGTGGAGATCAGGCACTTGTTTTGCACAAACAATAATTTTAAACGGTTTTGATCTTCATGAGTATTTCTGTATAAAATGAATAACACTCCTAGGAGGACGGCTGACATTCGCAAATTAAATTTAGAACATATTACGCCAAGCAATCGTCCTGATTTTACGAATTATAGAATATGAACAATGACTTCTTTTAATTTTGGGTTCTAAGCATCAACGAACGAACAATAAGAACGAGACAATATGGAAAAAACAAAATTTAGACAAAATTATTGTTTCTACCTTGCAAATGTTTCCAAGCGCCTGAAGTATGCTTGCAGACTTTTGAACAGAACTTTTAAGGACTGAAATAAAAAATTAATCAAAGGTTAACTGAAATCAAAAATTAAGGCAGTAAATTTAAAAATTAAAAAATGTATATATATATATATATATATACCTCATCCAAAGCTGAATTACCATTTTTCTCAGTCAATTCAAATAACCATTCAATTGCATTATAAGGAAGCATTGTCTGAGAATGAGCAGAAGTTATGGCAGAAGTCATGGCTTTAACGAGTTTAATTGACAGGATTATTGCCATTTCAAAATTTCCATATGAAATCAATAAGTGCAAAAAATCGTCGATCCTCTTCTCCTGACAAATAGCAATTTAATGCCAACCTAATATTTAATGGAGTCTTCTAATTTCCAGAAAAACGGAAAAACATAAAGAATCTATGATTCAGAAAAGTAGATCAAGGCGAACCTCATAAATAGTCAACAACCAAATCGGTATGGGCCAGTCATATTGTAAAAAGACTTCAGCAGCTGATCTCAATATATTTACATCATATGTCCTTTCATTTAAACCTTTTTCGACAAAGGATCGCAAAATTAACCAGTGTGCATTTTTGTCACTTAAATGTTTGATAATTATCTAAAGGTTGATATTTAACTGAAAAATTAATTAAAATCTACTAGAATAGTTTATATAGAAAAATTCATTCAGCAAAAAGTACTCTAATAAAAGGACTATTATTTTATTATTATTGATAGAAAGGCAAAAAACAAATTTATGTCCAAGTTCCGAACTTTGAACATTCTGCAAGGACTTTACGACATGTTGAAACCCATTGAGTATCTTCGGACTGGTTTGCCGTTAACTTAATACATTCTGCAGTTATCGATTTAATTATAAGGTATGGACTGATATCGAATGTACTAAAAAAAATATGAATTAAAGTAAACAACCAATTTTATTGTATTTATAATGTAATTTAATTACCAAATTCAGCATTTTAAGAAAATTTTCATATTTAACATTGTCTTAATATCAGCGGAAGATGACGTGAAAGCGTAAAAATAACACGATAGGATTTAGCAATGAAATAAGTTAATTTCAAATAAAAAATATTATGACAAAAGAATTATCGCCACTATCATTCTATAGCCACAAAATAAAAACGCCTAAGAAGAAAAATAAATTATTAAAATTTATCGTTATTTAATTCATTATCACCTGCTAAATGTCCAAGCTATGTTATACAACTTCTTTTCAACCAATTGCTTATAAACATCAGTTAGAAGCGTTGGAGGAGGATTTGATGCACAATTACCATCAAAAACTGAAGCATCCAATAATTCCAAACGAGCATTCGAAAGAATCAGAATCTAAAATCAATACTTGGATATAAGAAAAGATATAATCATTCTAAAAAAGATAGGCAACAAAAGCCTAATATAAATTAAAATTGGAATGGACAAAAATAATAATAAGTCGCAAAAAAACTCAAAAATGGATTTAAGTTTTTTATCTTAATTTTAAGAAAAGAGAATATTTTTAGAAAGAGAATATAAATATATAGCTGAAAAGCTGTATAGCTGTTTTTATTCTGAATTTCCACGCTATATAGATTGAAATAAATAAGATGTCAACAAATATTCAAGAGATGAAATAATTTAAAAAATGAGACAGTTTTCATAAATTCTTAAAGCTTAATTCTTAAAGCAACATGCCTTTAACAAGTCTTCTATAGTTAGTAACTGAATTCCTTGAGCACCATTATAATCAAATTCTTTTATATTTTGAGCCATAATGTCCCCTTGAAAATTATGCGAGTTTTTACCCAAAAGCATAGAATTATTTTCTTCATAGTTTATGAGCTGAAAAAAATAAAAAAGTAAAAGTAAAAAAGAAAAATAGTTTTAAATAAAATAAAGAAAGAATTTGAATTTTACTTTCTAATTAGACTGACTCAAAACATTCTGTTTTCACATTTAAATGTTCACGATTCAATAAGATCAGAAGAAAATAAACAAGAAAAAAATTACCTGAAAAGAAGGTGCTAAAATATATTGGCTAGATTCGTCTAAAACTCGTAATGTTTCTACTGTCACACTTAAAGCATAGCATCTCTGTTTTAGTGTTTCTCGATCTTGAAGTTTTTGAAGCAATAAATTTGCATGCTCATACATTACCACTGCAGCTATAATTTAAATATTAGTCGAATTTCAACATTTGAAATATCTGGCTACACAAGAGAATCTTATTACACAAGAGAATAAAAAATTTACATATAAATAAAATTCCCTTTTTCACCTCCTGTGGGTGGTAAGGGTCAACCTCAATATCCCCTACCGGAGGCTTGAGAGATTGAGGATTCTGCCAGTATGTTAGCTGTTCCTCTTAATGTTAGTAATGTGCTCTTCTGTGACAGAAATCTCTAATCTTATTCTTGGAATCTGCTGAAGCCAATTTTCTAATCCAAATGTCACAGTTGCTGCAATTATCGCTGAGATTATTTTGGCCTTTACTTCCACTTTTTCAGTCCTTGGTATTTTTTTAATCTCTCATATTTTGTCCTTCTGACATTCCTATCACTTACTATTAATGTGTCTACCACTTGGTTCTTGTCTACTACTACGATATCTGGATGATTGACTAGTACTTGTTTGTTTGTTTGGATGGAGAAGTTCCACATGATCTTCGCCTATTTTTGTCCATGATTTTCTAGAGAATCTTCCATCTGCTGTTATAAGGTTCTATGCCCACATATTAAGCAAATATTCTGCGTCTCTGATGTTGTTCCCACCAATGCAATTTTGAACTTGCGTGCTGGCTCATATAATCTTGTCGCCTGATAGCTATGATGCCTGATCTTTCCACACTGTGGTAAAACAGGTTATTGTTCGGCAGTTCGATAGTGTTATTCGCTTGCGAGGAATTCTCATAATCTACACCGTTGCTAACTTCTTTAGTTAGTTTATTGGTGATTTTTCCTGCTGTATTTCTCTACTTTGCAGCAAAATTATTGGTAGACAATTTTCAGCTTCTCAGCTTGTTGTATGCTCTATCTCTCCCTCTTTTTTTTCGAATCACTTTGGCTCTAAAATGTAGCGCAGAATTGAGATATTGAGACATGTCCTTTTTTTCTATGTTGAAACGTTGGGCCACCGACTGTTTCTTATTCAATGTGAATATAGGTCTTTTTTCTGCCCACACTTCCTTCAATCATATAAGTTCCAGGCCTGCTAATATTAGCATTCCATCAATTCTGTCCCATCCATATAAGATTTATTCTAGTAGTCCTTTTTATGCTGGACTAATTGGCGCACCTGGTTTCTTAACATCTGGTGCAGACCTTATTAATCTAAGTGAGTCAGTCCAGTCGCAACATATTTTTAATTTAACAATAAAATGGAAAAATTCATAATTCATAATCACAATTCAAGTTTGAAAATCAAAACAATTAGGTAACTGAAAGAATCATAAGACATACCACGATGTAGTCTGCTTCTCTTGAAATAAAAAGCAAAAAGCAATTCATATAACATTTTACTATCAGCTCCACCTACTCGAGCTCGCGCTTCAAGAATCTCTATTGCCTAAAAAAATTTCTTATTCAAAATCATTGATATCAACACACCAATATATCCTTTGGAAATAAATGCAATAAAAAGGAAACTTAAAAAAAAACGATGAACGGTGATTAATTTTAAATAAATGACTAAAAAACCGAAATTTTCGAAGATTTTTTCGCATTTTTAGATTACATTTTATGATTATTAGATTAGATAAATCACTGTTAGGATATGTACGAATCGTAGCCAAAAACTTCTACCCTTCCGATGTGGTCTTTGGGCAAACTCATCTAATGTTTACTTGCCCTAACTCATAAGAAAGCGTACTAGAATCATGCCGTCTCGGATATCATCTGGATAGATCAACAAGGTCAGCGACAGAGGGACCAGAGTTATCTGATTACTGGAACAGCGCCAATTGTTGTGGGGCCAGGGTAATCTGGCGTTAAAAAGGCTGCTGGAACAAATTTTACATGGAAGAAATAATCTGGAACTGATGGAAGCATCGCTACTATAATAGTAGATCTAAGCAAAGGGAAAGGGATTATAGGGAAACGTATATGAAGGTATATACTATATATATGTATATACTGTGGATGGAAAAAAAACTACATTGTGCCTACACTAACTGAGAAATGATAGGATCTCAATGTTTCAATATAAGAAAGAGAAAACTATTTTCTTAGTTGGAGATGAATCAATTCTGCGCTACACTTCAGACCCAGAATGCAAGATGAAAGAAGAGATGTACATGCTACAAGTTGGGAAGTTAGAAATTGCCTTCCAATATCTTCGCTGCAAAGAGAGCACTTGCAATGATGCAGAAAATCATGAATAAAATAACTGTAATTGACCATCAGACTGAATATTGAGGCTCAGTGATATACCACCAGATAATATAAATGAAAATGCAAATAGAGCCCTCGCAATTCCTACTGCCATTATACCAAAAATTAATGAATTGGTGTACTACCATAATATACTATAATTCTCGAAATGCTGCGTTATAAAATTTAAGAAGAATAACAATGCAATTCGCTCATGGAAAAGAAGGCTGGAAAAAAAGATCAAAGTGCAACACAAAGAAGTTAGCCAACTTGTAGAATTATAGAGGTGTGGAAAATAATAATATCCAGATGCTAGAAAATACAGGGACTACATCCCATCAGAAGCTCTCGAGCTAAACAAAGACTCAAAGCACTGGCCACTAGACTAAGGAGGTATATTAGAAAAGCAAAGGTTAAAAAGATAAATGTCCTATTTTCCAAGGAACTACCCAAAGTGTACTCTCACTTCAGTGCAGTAATATGGTAACAACAGAGGCACAATAACAGAAACTATATAATACTGGAAGAATATATGGGAGAAACAGAAGATTCATAACACCAATGCAAAATGGCATGTGAGAACTGGTCGCAACAACGGCTACCAGAGCAAGAACCAATCAGCAATTGCTGACACCCAGAACCGAGTTAAAAATATGAAATGTTGGAAAGCACCTGTCACCTGTTTCGTACATGGTTCATTCCTACTGCAAAAGCAAACAGTGGATCATGAGCGCCAAACGATACATCGGAACGAAACGAACCACCTACTGATGGCTGAAGAAAAATCTCAAAGAATCCCAATAATATCCCAATAATATGGAAAGTCCTGTCATATGGCATGGCATACTGCCATAAAATTTTATGACCATATAAGCCAGTATATGAGTTCAAAAAAGCATTAGAAAGAACACCACAGGCTCCAAATACCAGTTAGTCATAGATAAGGCATTCTAGACTCAAAATCATCTCAGCAGACCAATCTGTATTCAACTTAGAGTGACTACAGAAAAACCTATGACTCAATGCCCTACATGGGTCTGTGAATGTCTGGCTTTATATAAAGTCAACGGGACCCTAAAAGCGTTTAATGAGAATTCAATGGGATTATGGAAAATAACACTAGCAATCAACTCGAAACAGCTTACATAAGTAGCTATCAAATGCCGAATATATGGATGAAGTTATATGCAAAAAAGCAAATGAGATATTGACTCGCTCGTCTATCTAGCTTGGATCTACAGCGAAGATGTTGCGTTATTACGATTAGAGAAATGTGGTCGGATGGTAGAAAGGAGAGGAAAAGTAGTAACAACTAATAGGGTTGACCTGCAGTCAGGACATATAGCGAACATATGGGCTAGCTACCTTGGTATCCCATAGTAACCACGAAGAAGAGGCAAAGAAGACTGCAAAACCTAAGTTTCACCAAAGGACAAGACAAATCTTGAAGACCTCAGTGGGAAGATCTATGTCATAAATATATACGCCTTGCCAGTGATCACGTACGCAGCTGGTACTCTAAGATGGACAAAGGAAGACATGGAGGCAATTGATGTAAAACTCAGGGAACTCCTCATAATGCACGGAAATTTCCACACCAAGTCTAATACCCAAAGACTGCATACCAGCAGGAAAGGAGGATGGGGTATGGTGGTTTTGAAGGCCACTATCTTGAATGAAACTCGAAGCATTTTGAAATATATCGGCAAGATGGCACCAAAAGATGAACTTCTGAGTATAATATGTACAAACATTAGATCAACCATGGCAAAGCAAGGTCCCCCATGGATTGCACCATCGACAGACAGCTGAAACTGTGAAAGCCCACTAGTCGGAGAAAGCCGAATTAAAGGCAACGTTAAGGCACTGATTATAGTAGCATGGGACCAAGCGCCAAGCACCACATCCATCGAAACAAGGATATACCACACTAAACAGGACTTTGGATGCAGACTGTACAAAAATGTTCCCGAAACAGTCCAACATATAATGGCATGATGCAAAATACAAACAGGAGCAACATAGACTGGAAAGCATAACCAAGTAACCAACATCATCTACAGGAACATCTTTTCGGTATATGACTTTTAGACCCTTCCAAGATTAAACTTGAGATTCCTCAGAAAATTGCAGAAAATAATAAGATCCTGCAGGATTTCTCTATCCAAACAGGCAAACAAGTGTTGGCCAACCAACTAAACCTCCTGATAATAGATGTAAGAAATCAGCACTGGTGACTGATTTAGGAATACCAAGCGACATGAACGTCAGAAAGAAGGAATATGAGAACTTCGAGAAATATCAAGGATTGAAAGAGAAACTAGAGGAAATGTGGAAGCAAAGACCAAAATAATCCCAGTGATAACTGGAGCACTTGGAACTATGATTCCTAAACTAGAAAAGTGGCTTCAGATTCCAGGAACAACATCAGAGATCTCCATCCAGAAGAACACACTAATAGGAATAACCAAAATATTGCGCTGAATCCTCAATCTCCCAGACCTCCGGTACAATTATAACTATATGACCACCAAGAGAGAGGTGAGAAAAGTTTTATATATATATATAATATATATTACTAGATTATATTATAAAGAAGAAACGATGTTTACATATTCTTCCATATCTTTGTAATTCAAGTGCACAAGAATTTCTCGTTTATTATTTTCCAATAATCTTGACAAAAGTTCTCTTAGACAATTACGACGTGTATCGTTCACTGGATTAGAAAGAAGAGTATGCAAAGCTTCCTGGTATCGATTCGTTAATAACTCACTCTTGAACAAGATGTTATAAACGTCGGGCTAAAATTATGACAGTTCCACAGTATAAGTTATGTTGCGTCGCGATAAATAAATTGAAAATAAAAAAAATAGACAAAACAGAAAATATGAATAAAATTTTTAACGATAAGAAATACACATCTGCTAGAAGCGCCGAATTTAATGGTTTACCAAAAACGAAAAATATAAAGACAATTTGTCTAGAAATAACAGATATTCAATCCAAATGTCAGCTGAACTAACCAATAATGTTTTATTATCACAATCCTTTAACGCCAAAAGCCCAAGAGTCACAAGCTGCTCACTGTAATTGTGTTGCTCCATGATACCCATGACCTTTAAAAGAACCAGAATATGCAAAAAAACTAATGAAATGTTCATTTAAATAAGCAAAATTTTATCGTTGAAATGTAACTTTAATCAAAAATTCAGTTTCAGTAATATTCGTTGAATCGTCATTCGTATCAACATAGCTGAACAAATCATTTGATAGAGCACCCTCGCCACTTTTCATTATTTCATAAGCTACCAAAAAGGAATTCAGCGCCTATGAGGAAAAAAATATTCCTTTAAATTTGAATCTGAATAAATAAATTTATATTATATTACCTCTTTTCTACCAAATTCCTTTCAGTTTTCTTCTAACAAATTAAAACCGAAATAGTCCTCTCGATTTTTTAATTTTTTTAAATTCAATCTTTATTCTTTCTTCTTTTTCTTTATTCTTTTATTTTATTTAATCTGATAACATTAAATAATATTAAATAACATACATTATGTGGTTCTTGCAGCCCAGCATATGCTACGCCTTCAAAATAATAGAAAGAACAATTCATTCCCAATACGTATGGTTTATTCAACTGACAATATTCCTAAAATTGTTCCTATAAAAGTATTCTTAAGACATTAAACTGAAAGTCTTGAGACAAATGAAAGCATAATTTTTTTAGAACAATTTTCAAAATCGATACGATATATTTAACCACCAAGGACTGCATACCAGCCGGAAACGCGAGTGAGACTTGGTAAATATCAAAATCATGTCTCGAATGAAATATTCAGGAATACAACAGCAAGAATGCAACAAAAGAATGAACTGCTAACTGCTCAAAGAATATCTGAAGCATCTACAGATACTGGAAAAAGATCAAGCAGAGTACAATGGCAAAGCAAGACTCTTCATATGACGTACCATCGACAGGTGGCTGAAGTAGGTAACATTACCAGTGGTTGGAAAAAAGTGGAGACAATAAAAGATAGTGCTGAGGCACTTATAGTAGCATAAGAACATAAGTACAAATATCAAGCACAAGCATCCATCGTAGAGATATTCAGTATGATTCAAGGTGCAGACTACGTAAAAAAGCCTCAGGAATTATCCAACATTTCGTGAGTATAAGATGTAGGAAAGAACAGCATATATAAACTGAAAGGACAACGAAGTTGCATTCTTTATAGGAATATTTGCTTAATATATGGCCAAAAGTCCCAAGATCGAATGAAAAATAGTGAATAATAAGGTGAAGATCCTGTGGGACCTTTTCCATCGAAAAAGATAAACAAGTATTGACCGATGAACTAAATATCATGGTAGTAGACAAGAACCAAAAATCAGCACTGGTGATGGATATAGCAATATCAAGAGAGGAATATTCGAATACGAAGCTGGACATCTGAATAAATAAATAGGAGCTGAAAAAAGAGAAGAAAATGAGGAGTAGTTCCACCCGTAATAAAAACACTAGAAGGACTGAGATCCGTAAATTGGAAACTAGTTTCAACAGATTCCAGAAGCAACACTCGAGATCTCTGCCTAAAACAGCGCACTGCTAAGATATAGCACAGAAGCCTCCCATTGCTCTAGTAGAGAACCCGACTTTGAAGACCTATACCATCCACAAAGAGGTAAGAAAGGAATTATAAATCAAATAATAGTTTTGCGAAGAAAAAAAACCAAATTTACCAGTAAATGAGCATAAAACTGTTTAAATGCCAAAAACTTTGCAAGTATATATTGACTATTGATAGGCCAGAGAAGAAATGAGGCAGCAAATACGATTTTCTCAATACGTTGAGAATATGGCGATGATGGTTGAAGACGCATATTGGCCTGATTAAAAGATTTTTGTGGCGGCTCAAGTAATCCATC
>UYYG01001215.1:37688-172712 GCA_900625125.1 Dracunculus medinensis
TTGGCGGCGTCATTTCCTCTATGGACAAATTTGCTGAATAACACCAGTGAAAAAACCTTCAAATATTCACAAACACAAACAGATAACTGCTATTTCTTTCAATTTTTGAGAAGAGAACTGACAAGTTTAATAAATTCCATACCACGAATTTTATCATTAGCCTTCCACTGCACTGCAGATCAATCAGTTCAAATAGTTTTGCACGCTTTACGTAAAATATTATAAAATAAAATATCAAAAAAACATCTAAAAAACAGTTTATCAACTTCAAAGTTTGAAAATTTTTCTTTAAATAATAGCTGAAGTTTTTCAATACAAATGGCATGAGGAGAACGCATTTTTCTTTGTATTTTATAATAATATTTGAACTGATATTACATTTTATATTTTTCAAAAACTATCTGAACTATCTGAAACTTAGGAAATGATAAATTACCATATTGTAACTAAGAACTGAATAACGATGAGTTTATAGGAAACATCAAATCACATTTTGGATCTTAATAAATGGCAAATGGTTAAAATTAATAATTTCCGAATTTTCCAAACTTTCCAAAATTAATAATTTTTATATCTTCAAATAAAGCAACGTAGCAACATGTTGCCTCGATTTAACTGCCAAATTTCAGAGAAATATATAACTGTGCTGTGTCGTGTCAACTTCCTCTAGAAAAGCCTTCAAGTGGAATTAAATCGTAGAAAAATTCACACCTGCTACATCACCTACAACATTATCGAATTCCATTCATTTTCTTTTTAAGTTCTGTTGATATATAGTTGGCAGAACGCAGTAATATTCCTTTATTTCTGTTGAATTCCTATTTTTACCATGTATTTGAAAAGAACAAGTCACATTCCCATCGATCGCTAAGTTGACTAATTTCATGGACCCCAACTTTTATCCAAATAAGCCATACAATAAATCTTCTACTGTTTATCCATGCAGCGGATAAATTTCTAACAGTTTTTCATGAATTTCAAAATCTATTATGACGCCATGAACAAATATAGCCATTTGAGCTGTGGATATTAAATAATAAACAAATCCATGTGAGACATGCGATTTGAAATATCGATACAATTCGCTTTTGTAATTCTCATACAACTGAAACCCATAGTTTTAAATTTTATAACGCACGCTTTTGCAGCAAAGCATTTTAGATAAGTTCATTAAATATTCTTTCACAAAGCCTTTATGATGCTGCAAATATACTGAAAGTCACTTATGCCATTTTTCGATACCATCAGAAAATGATCGAAATAAGTTGTTAGTGTTGTCCTTAATTTTTTAATTTTTTGTTGAAATTTGCATATTTCCAGACATTTCCACATTTTCATTAAAAATAATACATAACATTTCAAAAAACTCTATGCCTCTTTTCCCTCTTTTCTTAGACATAGTCTAAATATTTTTTTCTTAATGAAACACTAAGAGTTAACATAAGAAACCAAGATAAACAATTTAAACTTGAAAGAAAAATTTAAAAACTAATTATTAAAACTAATTAAAATTAAAGTTTCACATAAGTATGACCTTTTTTTCTAAAAATTTAAAAATTTATTCTTGGAGAACTGTAGAGAATTTTAAACAGATAAGGAGTTGTGCAACACTTATTTAGGACTATAATTTGTAACAACAAAGATTCCTAATTCCCTAATACACATTAGACTTTCTGAACTAAATTATTTCTTTTTTAAAAAGAAAAAAAGGCAAAAGGCAAAGAAATATAACTCACAAAATAATGTTTAAATAGTGTTTAAACTTAAAAATATAATTTGAAGAAAATCCAAACTGGATTTAATCATAAATTTTTTGCATTATTTAATTCAAAATTTAACTCCGTGATTAATTAAAGAAAAAAGTAAAGTAACAGAACTTTTTTTAAGGTAAAAGATTACCAGATGTTGCACGTATTGTTCCAAAATCGCGATCCCTCCTTTTGAAAAAAATAAATCCAATATGGACTCGTCATAACCCGAATTACTTAAAAATAAACAAAATTAAATAAAATATAAAAATAAAATTTAAATAAAACTGACAAAGCAACGAAAATTGATACTGCTGGCTTTCTAACTTTTCTTGTTACAATATATATAATGGCAGGAACTTTTTTAACTTAGCTTATTTGCTATCAAATAACGAGAAAAAAAATCAGAAAACAATGTTTACCTCTTTTTCTTTATTATGAAAGCTTGTGAAAGTATGGTATACTGCCTGTTAGCATCATGCAAATCATTCTCACAATTGATAAGACTTTCAATTAACTCTAAATCAACATGAGTATTCTCCTGAAAATCCACAATTAAATCAAGAACAAGCAACGAAGAAAAGAACGACTTCAACAAAACAATATTGCTTTGGTTATCTCTTAAGTCATATTCCCTCTGAAGATAAGAAAACCGAGTTTTTCAGTTTTAGATTATTTCAGAGTTTCACTTTGAGTTCGCATTATGCCTCCATCCATCACTGAAAAAATCCAACTGATGTTCCCTACTCACTTGTATTTCTATGATGATTCGTTTAAATGATTCTCTGGAAAAAATTTCTCAGCATAAGAGCTAACCTAATCAAAAAATAGAGTGCCTTATTTATCATCTACTTTCTTGATTATATAATACTCCCATTAACAATCTGATTTAACTATTTCTGATTTGACTAGTTCTACTATTGAATGCGGAGTATGCACCCAGGAATTCGGATTTTTCTATCGAAAGGAAGTGATTCGAATTACTTTCAATAACGATATAATCCCATTAAAAGAATTTGATCTCATAATGAACGAATATAATCGACTATCATAAAAATACATTAACTATAAGAGAAATTTTTTGTAGATCCCTATTTCCTAAATCTAAAATATTTTTAAAAAATAAAAAAGAAAATAAAGCTTAGAAAAAAATTTACCCAGCGAACGATTGATATCAAGGCAATCAAACAATTTATAAAATGCAGTCTACCTTCGATAATGGCACGAAAATTAACAGCTACTAGTCGTGAAGTAAATTCACCCGCCAAAGAAGTTTTAACCACTGATGCTAAAATTACAGATTGACATAGCCTTTATATAAATATACAGATTGATATAAATCACCATGAAATAAAGCATTAAAAATAGACATACATCGTACTGGTTGATCTATTGGAGTGAATTCGAGAAGTTTTGTTATTATGTTCATTATAAGGAGATTTACAGATGAAAAGCATGTAGTGAAATTTTTTATTTCATCAAATGAAAGGCATGTCTTGTCCTATAATTCAAAAATACCAACAAAAAAATTAATAATTTAAAAAAAATCGATCAAATAGTATATGTTTGTAAAAGTTTATCAAAGTATATATTAATACCATTCCACAAAAAACAACCCTCGATGCAACAGTCATACACTTCTCGAATGCTGACTTTTGAGCCGGTAATTCATCAAATATTGTATTTAACCAATTCATACGTTCATCATTAGGCCGGCATATAGTAAAATTTCCCTTAAAGAAAGAACAGTTAATTCCACATTAAGGAAAAAATTACAAAATCCAAATGAAATATAAAACTTAAAAAACCTTAAAAATATGAAAAATAATTTGGTTTTTTTTTATTTTACGCAATTTTCTATCTCATAAAGCAATGCAATTTTTCTTAACCAAAGCTTTACATAAAGATAACGAAAAACCTTTGTTATTACGCCATAAAGACCAAATACAGATGATGACCAAGTTACTAATGGCTGATTCTCATTTTGTTGAAACTGTACACAAAGTCTATAAAATGTGTTCCAAAACTTTTCATTTCCATTATCATCGCTTTTATTTCCCAACAGAAGAGACTTTTCACCACGACTCATATAATTTTGAGCAAACTGAAAAAATTTAAATCATCAAAGAATACAAATTAAACCATTTTTAACTTAGTAAAAATTAGCGGACTGGTTAAAATGTCAAAATTATTGGATTTTTCTCCATTTGCAAAAAACTACAAAGAAACTTTTGAGACTAAAATTCAACGGACAAATGTGAAAGAATTATTAGAATATAAAAAAGCAAAAAATTTTTAAAAATTGAAGGCAACTTTTCGCAAAAAAGAAATATAAAATGGGAAAAAATTTCTTAAATGAAAAATGGTCAGAAAAAATTTATCTAAAAAAGTAGTTAAGATAACTATAGAAGCTTGATTTCCTTCTTCTTCTAACAGCTCTCACCATTAGGCTTTGCTGACTTACAAAGGTAAAATATTTCCAAGCAACTCGCTCTGATGTCATCCCTTTTTCCACCGCTAAATCCATATATCGCCGGTCCTTACGTTCAAAAATCCAACTTTTCTGACCATAGACCAATTCTTGATTGGCTCATTTCTATTGGCTCAAATAGCGAAATATAAGCCAACTCCTTTGATAGGCGCCAGCCAGCAAAGACGACATTATGTGATAGTACTGTTAATGGAAGTGATATTTGAGCGAGAATGAACGCAATCATGTGCTATTTTATACGCTCGGCGGTCTTGTAAGAAATATCTTAGACATGATCAAAGGCTTCTTAATATCCACCACTATCAGTGGCCAGGTTCTAGCAGCATTGAACACCGTAGGAGAAAGTAAAGCACGCAGCTTTGACGGATACCAGTTCTTATTTCAAAAAAGTAGACTGTGAGTTCCCCATATATATTGACTCGACGTACTTTGAAAAAATTTCTCTATGAGTCGAATGATCTTCTCTAGAACCGATGAGTTCTATCATCCTTCAAAGTACCTATCAAATGAATCGAAAACAACCGCAAAGTCGATAAAACACGTAATAGTGGGTTGTAAACATCTGAAACGATGTTCTAATTTATTAAAGTGAATATCTGGTCAGCACAACTCCACGCAGGTCTGAATCCAGCTTGATTAGGACGCATCCCGCTGTTTCATAAAAATGTTTTGGAAGATATCTAATAAGTTGATTCCTCGATAATTCAATATGTCCTATTGTCTTTTTTGAGAGCTGAGAGCAGAATTGCTTTATCTAGTCATCTCTAGTCATCTGGTACTATTTCTTTCTTCAATAGCAGGAATACAACAGGGAGCATATTCGCTAAAGATGTATGAAATAGCATTTGAAGAATTCAATCCAAGGACCATTTCAGTTTTTTTGGTCTGAAATTTCTGGATGACGATTATTCCCTTTTCTGTTGACGGTTCGCAATTGCAAATAAATCGTTCGACTCTCGATCCTCCATATTCTGGTAATAGGCCATTGCTATCCAGTACCATTTCATCGATCGTTACCCGAGTTGCTTTGTGAAGGTAGAATAGTTCTTTATTATCACTTAATCGAGCAGCTATCTCTATTCTCAAGCATATAGCGCTCCAATAGCGATTTCTATCCCGCCCTGTTGCAGTTGTTGTAATTCTTCAAAGCATTCAATAGTCAGGATCTCCAAACATTCGTGTATTAGTAGCGTTTTCAGATAACTGGATCGTTGATTCCGATACTCAATTAGAACATTTCCTGCCAGTATATTTTAGTGTGAAAAAAGCTGGTTTTCAGAGACAAGCCTTCAGTTGGGACCAATACATCTCCGGTTCCAGAGATCTTGCTGTTATCTATATCATTTCTTTTAACAGCTCATACCATTACGGTTAGACTGGCTACAATGGTTACAAGGGTAGGATGCTTCCAAGCGGCGCGATCTGATGCCATCGTCGACATTAACAGAAACCACTTTTTTTTCCATCGTCTATGTCCATATATTGCTGGTCCACCTACACGTTCAAACTCTTTCTTGGCCGCATCAGTCCAGGTCTTGACTGATCCAACTCGTTTCTGACGCCACCCAACAGAGGGTTTAGCAAGTAACGAAATGTCAATTCTTGTGGTGGGCGACGAAGAACGTGAGATTTTATTGAGATTTTATCCCAAATGTAATTTAAAACTGAGTGGTCAAAGGCAGATAACTTCTTAATATCCTCCATTCTCGTTGGCTATGTCTCACAGCCATATAGCAAGACTGAACGAATCGCGGCTATATAGATGCGGACTTTCGTTTTTATTGTGATTTCACGATGTCTCCATAAAGCTTTCGTCAATCGGAAGAATGCATTTCTCATTGCCACAGTCCGAGTTGTAATGTCGTCTTTTGCCTGGCCATTTGGTGTTAAAGTGAATACAAGATATTTAAAATCGGGCATTTCCTCGACAGGCAATGAATTTATAAAAAGAGGCATTTCAGCTTCTTGTGTATAAGATAGAAAGACTTTCGGTTTATTGACACTGAATCCGATTCTTGCTGTAGTTGCTGATACGCTGTTTAGCATTATTTGCATTTCGTCATAACTGTCAGCAAGAAGGACTACATCATCAGCTCATTCAAGATCTGTGATACGAGGCTCTGGACTGATTTGGACATCTCTTGAGTGCCGACAAGTGGTGTCCATTATCCAATCTATCGCATAATTGAATATTGTAGAGAAAATGACGCGAAAATCAATTCTATTCAATTATAATTATTTTAAACAATTCTGACAGCCCCCATATACATAGACGCACACGCTCATAAAATGCCTTTACGAGTCGAATGATCTCTGAAACATCGTTGCGTGTCATCACTCTCCAAAGCGCCGCCCTAAGAATTGAATCGAAGGCAGCCGCAAAATCGATGAAACACTTGACAGCGAGTTGGTTGCAAATATTTGAAGCGATGTTCCAATGCCTTTCTTGAAGTGTATATCTGGTCAGCAGAAACGCACCCCAGTCTGAATCCAGCTTGATTAGGGCGCTATATTTCCATATATTTCGTACTTCCACAAGTCTACTGAGTAAAAAAATCTTCGCTGAAACTAGTAAGCTGATTTCTCGATAATTGTTGCTGTATATCCTATCACCTTTTTTGAAAATTGGGAACAGAATTGCTTTGCTCCAGACATCTAGTACTATTTTTTTTCCCAAACCAGAGAGTATGTTTATTGAAGATGCGTTATGGAAGATAGCACTTGAAGAGTTCAGTCCGGAAACCCGGAGTCTTAAGCTTATCTATACAACTTAAGCATATTTCATTAATTCGGTATGAAATATCTCCGAATCTTCTAGTTCGAAATAGCTAAAAGATGCTGAGCGAAGCAGTTTCTTGCCCATTTTATGCGGATCTTGGCTCGAACTATCAAATCCATGAAGATAGGGGCTTGATACAACTGCAAGAAAAGAAAATTACCTCTGGTGAAGATATGTAATGATCTATCATTTTCTGCAATCCTTTCCAGTTTGCATCTTCTATTGATGGCCAATCCCTCAAGAAATTTTTGCAAACCAACTAAATTAAAAAATTAAAGTAAATCAAAATTTGTACATGGTCGAGCACAGTTCGAAAATCGCATCTTCAATCAGAAAATAAGATTCGAAATTGAAAGATAACAAATTCTAGTATCAGTATTTTCCAGATTAAATTTAGTTAATGAAACGAGATTTTTTTTTTTTTTTGAAAAATAGATGATTATTCAATAATAATCTGATAATGACAAAAAAGTGCTACTCACTTTATTTCATATGTAATCAAAATCCTAATTAAAAAATGAAGAAAATCAGACTATAAACCTGTGCAGCGCGTCGAATAACATCTATAGAAAACATGTCTGGATTAAATATTACACTCATTTTTGCAGCCGGATCTTCATTTTTTAATATAGACCCAAGAAAAGAAAAATCACAAAAGCTCGATAACAGTGCTTCTTTCCAATGCCGCAAAATCATTCCGGTTGTACTGAATATCAAATATAGCAGAAATTGAAAAAAAATTGAAACAATTTCAGCAACCCTAAATTATCCACTGCTACAACAGGATCTTATGCTAATGAAATAGTTGGATATTACGAATAGCATAGATGATCGAGCAAAGATCTATTATTCCAATGAATGATGGATCAAAAAGAAATAAATATTCAACGAAAAAGGTAAGGGTTACTTTCTTTTTATGTTTGATAAACGTTTAATTTAGCAAACCAGTCGATTAATGAAGAAAGCAATGTGTAGCCATTAGAGATGGGACATAAAGCGTGGATTGCCAAACTATTATAACAATTTGTGCAAGCAATATTCAAAACTTCACGCTGAAAATCAGAAAAGTTATCTCCTTTAAAAATGGATATCTGGTATTTCATCCAATTATAAAAAGGAACAACAAAATATTCAAATAAAAATTCTAAAAAAAGTTTACTAGTTCCTTGAAGATAAAACTGAAATTTTACCGATGGAAGATGGAGAATTTTGAATAACTGAAAGTGCTGAGCGGCAGATTTTCCTGATGGATTAATTTTGATTATAGCAACCTGAAAATTCCTCTGAAAATTTCAAAATTTCAAATTCTTAAACCCTTTTCAGATTCCTTTAAATATAAATTTAAGCCATCTGAATTCCTTACCAAAGTATCGAATTCTGATTGTAATAGCAAAATAGCAAAAAAAATCTCGTTATAAGTATGAATAAATAGCGATGCACTCCTAACTGAAAAGAGATATAGTACAGTATCTTTATCTTTATATTTATTTCACAGTAAAATATGAACCATTATTTGACTATATCATATAACCGATTAAACAAGAAATATCTCTTATATTAATTCTTTCTAAAAAGCATCCAAAAAAACTTTTACCTCTTCCAACACCATGAACAATATCTGTTCTCAACAAAGTTAATAGATCTAAGCTGAATTCTTTTTTGCTTTCCTGAAATTTGACAATAAAATGATATGTCTGCTTGAAATGATAATCGTAGGGTAATATAAGTATCAAATAAAAATTTTTTATAATATAAGTATTCTCTAAATATCAATATTACCGAAAAACTGAAATTTTAAGCGCAATTTGAATTATTCTTATGATTCAATAAAATTTCCTAGAAAAAAAAAGAAATACAGAATAGATGTGTATATAGCCGTCATTGAGGAATATATAGAAAAAGACACGATTCATATATATGCAAGATGTTATGCTTAATACCAGAGAAATGTCAGATCCACCACGTAGTATTCGTTTTAAAAAGCTATCCACTTTCAAAAATGTTTCTTGACCTAAAAAATACAAAATATTGTTTTATAAGTTTATCAGCAAAAAAGATTCATATGGGTAGATTTTCAGCCCATTAAAGAATAAGATAGACATGATAACTGGAGTCAAATATAAAAGAAAATAAAAAAATATTTTCAAAGACTGTTCAAAAAGTTCAAAAAGTTGACTTACAAAAAACTCTTGCTATGTTCTTCGATTACCATCAACAGTGAAATTCTCTTAAAACTTTCTAAAAAAAAAACACTTAACACTTACAAACTTACCGAGCCCTTGAATTCCTTTCAAAATACTTCTTTACTTTTACAAGGTCTATAGTTTTTATGGACGATAAAAAACATCTATCTTCGAATCTTTGAATTTTTCAATGAATGTTCGAATGATAATATTAAGGTTAAATTACCAAGCAACAGATGGAAAATAAAAAAAAAGGATAGAAAAAGATTTTAGGTAAGTTAGAAATAGGAAAAAATAAAAAGCAAAGAAAATAATTTAATAGGACTTGGTAAAGTGCTGGTATTTCAGTAGAACGATTAATAGTATAACTAGGTTTGAAGTGATGTTAACTGACTGCAGTATCCTGAAGAACTATTAAGATCAGAAAATGAAAGTGTAAAGATAAGAAATGACAAAACAGCATTGTTTAGAAAGGCAATCAAAGAATAAAATAAAAGCGAGGTTTGAGAGGAACTTAAGCACCGAAATAACACAGACGGTTGGCCAGAAAAGTATTAAATGGCACTAAATAGAATCTGAAAAAGATAGAAGGATTGACTGAGTAGTACAATGTTGTAAGAAATGTTACAAAACAGTAATGTCAAAAAAAATAAATGGGCTTAATATAAAAAAATAGCTTGGTTCCAATAGAAATGCAAAAGTCTGCGATTTCTGATACGCCTTGATATTGAAAACTTTTTCTATTCTCTCAACACACTTTCGAACCACAATCCACAAATTTATTTTTTAATTCTAATTTCTTGACTGGAGCAAAATTGCAATCGAGGTTTGACGTTTGAGGAATTAACAGACCATAATAAAACTGATTGGGTGATACGAGGAATGGCTAATTCTAAAGAGGCTAAAGTGGCATAAAATAAATTTAGGTAAAAGAACTGATAGACTACGGTAAAAACGAAAAACAACAAAACTATAGAAAAATGACAGGATTTAAAGGCATTTTCGTATTATGTATTAAGAAAATAAGGAAACATTTAAAGAATATAAATTTTGATGGAACAAAAGTTAAAATCTGAAATCTGAAAATCTGAAATGAATGAGCACCAACAGAAAGGTTGAGTTGTCACTCCATGAAGTAATTCCACGAAAACAGTTCGATCATCAACCGTACAAAAAATCGCCAAGGTGTCTTGTTCATTTTGAGCTATTTCAGCCCGCATGGCATTTATTTGATTTGACAAATCATAGCGGTAATAATTTCGAGAATTTGCAAATTCATCAACAAGAAGTGATATAAATGAGGGACCTTGACCCTGAAAAACAGAATCTTCTTCAAACATCACTTTCGATTTGGCTGACATCACTGACTAATACGCTAAAGTTTCTAAGGTGATCTCGAAAAATCAAAAATTTTCATTTCTGTGAAGCCTACAGCGAAAGCTTTTTAAAAAGCAAAATGTTAAAAAAACTGAAAAATGCTCGATAGTACTGAAACATTTTATCCTCAGGAATAAAAAAATAACTTTTTTCGAAAGAAAACCTGACGAAGAAAAATGGTATCGAAAAGATCAAAAGATATATATTATTATCAGCTGAATTATCATCAAAGGAATTAGAACGAAAAGTCAAAAAATTTAAAAATCACGATGATTAATATATAAACTGAAATTATTAAGCTCATTTAAGTATTTGGCGAACACTGACTTTCCGAAAGACATATTTTGCTTGGCTATTATGACTCAAATATTTATGAAGCGCAATTTTATTTTTCATTACATCTAGGAGGCATTTATAATTTAGAAAATTAATTAATACATCATATTTATTCACCTCTTAATGTTTATTGTAATTAAATGGCTTAAAAAAGAAACAAACTTTGTCAAATTTTTTGAAACGATAAGACGACGGTAATCCAAGAACAATACGATGAAGCGATGTTTGCGTAGGAACAAGAATCAGAAAAAAGCCATTCATGAAAACTATTCGAGTCCCAGGAATTATAATTGAAGGTTTAAAATTTATCACAATTCCGTCATTCGGCGAATTATTATCCACGTTATATTCTTCTAAATATAGGCTCGATTCTGATGCACGCCTAAATGAGAATTTTAATACTTAAAATTGATATTTTTGGGGTTAATTTTAATCCTTAAAACTAAATAAAACCAAGTAAAATGTCAAATTCGCTTTATAGAAAAACGTAACACACAGAAATATTCAGTAACATACCAAATAATAAAGCGATCAGTGAAAAAGTTTGCATCCCAAAAATCATAGCAACCGGCTGATATTTCAGGTTCTATTTTATGTATAGACTGTACTTCATGAGCTGAAAATTTATAAAGTACAAAAAGTTAACGAAGGATCGGACTTATCCTCATTGAATCACCAAACTGCGCACTTAGTCGGTGCAGAATCAACTGCTACAGAGAGTCGGGCTGAGTGTTCAAGTGGATCCCAAGTGACCGAAAACCTGATTTCAACCTAAAACACAAAGTTCAGAGGGGAGGGGCGAAATAAAAAGCCATTGCCAATATGCAAGTGCTTTATAAATATTCCCGAATGCAGTTTCTATTTATATGGTTTCCATAAGTGCTCGCTTACTTCTAAGCGATTCGCTACGTTCTTTCCAATTTTCTCAAAATTCCATTTACCTGGCACATTTATGTGTTTTGACGGATTTTGTCTGAATGTTGACGAAAATAATAATTCTTTTTCAAATATGCTATCCATCCACTTTTTCCTTGAAAATTAACTTACTGTTACGTTTTTTGAGTAAATGGATGAAACTGAAAAAGTACCACTTCGCAAATGTACGAAATAAACGCCAGAATACCTAAAGGATATAGAACAAAGAAAAAAAACGCGTTCTAAATTCAAATCCTTCTTATGTACCGAAAGATAGCATTGGCTAAAAGTCGGCGTTTTGCGTTTAACATTTTTCCTCGTTGTGTGGAAAGATCACTTAAAGCACACGAGGCCCTTTTTTTGTTAAATGATGTATAATGGAGTGTTGATGCAAAATCTCATAATAAATGGAGAACAGTCGTTTAATTGCGCAGAAACATGGAAGAAAATGCTATTGCTAGCCGTATGGAAATCATTTGAAGACCATGAACCATGAGCGGACATCCAGCGATTAACGACCGGAAAGTGTCTGCTCTGGATCCTCTGGATTTGGATCGCTGCTGACGGCAGGTTTAGTGACATGGAAGCCACTTGGCGTCAGACGAAGGAACCGCTATTCTTTGAATTCTTTTTTTTGATGATTTATTTAAAAATGCAATAAGAAGTTGGATCTTTAGACTTGGATACTGTAGTTTCATGAAATTAGTGCTACATGGCTTATGTAAAAGTGTGGAATGAAGCTAGTGAAGTTGAGGGGAACGCTCGGGGAAAATGCAGTGATTGAGTTGAAATTATTCCAGAGATAGCACGAAAGTTTAGTCGATGTGATGAAATTATTATAGGAAATTGCAAAACCTGATTAAAGTATCTATTGTTATAAAAAACCAGCAAAACCAGCCTAAAAATTTTGTTTATATTCCTTCGTATATCCCCTTTGATTGAAACAAAAGACGACGGTTCTTATAAAAACCCACTTCTCTTCGCAGCTGCACTCGGTCAAAGAATCGCCATGCGACATCTTCTGATGGTTCTCGCCTTTGTGGCTGCAACTTGTGCACATGCACGTAAGTAATAGAACGTTTTATTAATTATTATCGAAATCAATCGACTCTCTAAGGATAAAATTATTCGTAATGGCAAGGCAAACACTGAGAATTATTTTGTACAAAATGAAGGAGAAAAACATCAGAAAGTAAGTGAGAAATAAGAATGGGCAGAAAGAACGTTAACATAGATACTACCTATCACGATTTCTGCATACCCGCACTACTCCATCCCCTCCACTCTCAAGTGCCGAATGTTTTTTAAACGCTTTACACTAGTCGTCAGTGGAGCTTGCACATTAGGAATGGTGTTTAGAATGGCTGTTAGATAGAAGAAGGAATGATTAAAAATGATTACCTGGACGGAATGAAAGGCTTTCAGTAATGACTGAAGTTTCAAATTAAAATTTTTCATATTATCCTATTTACCACAGTTAAGATATTTTTGGTATCTTAATGGCATATGCTTGATATCATCACGATCAAGTGGTGATATCCTTGGCTGCATTCATATTCCACTTGGCATAATTGTTGTTTATTGTTTATTAAATTGATGGCATTAAAAGGTTACAAAGTTTAGATTTTCGGAAATTAGATTGTGTAGCTTCAAATTCTTCTGAACGATCAAAATGTCATTTGGTTATAAAGGATACAGAAGATGAAGAGCCTGGCCGAAAAGCACCTGAAGAAGCTGGTTGCTTTAAAGTTCGCTTTTATCTTTAAACATATTAACATTTACTTCACTTCTAGCTTAAGACTCCTCTACATATTCTCTTCATATTATCTCCACAAAATTTCATTGAAAAGGATCATTTTACAGTCGTTAAGTATATTGTAACATCTATGAATTAATCAATCACCGATTGCACAGTGTGGAACAAATGTGAAACTTGCAAAAAATTTTATTGTTGTTATAATGATGACACTTTTTTATATTTTAAGAAAATTCACGAGTTTTAACTTCTATTTATTGCAAAAGTTTATCTCTTTTTTTAGGAAACAAACGAAGGCGATGAACGAGTCTACTGCGATTTGGTTTGCCCCAAAGCACATAGCGTATACCATGCACGATCACTTAGCCATAAATCCTGCTTCAAATTTTATACTTATGGAGTAATTTCTTTTTATTAAGAGTCGTTAAGTATATTGTAACGTCCTAGGAAAATTTCATTTTCATCGAGGTTATAAGATACATTAACTATAAGTTTTGGAATTGCGTCTTTTTTATATTCCATACTTATTATTCATTAATTCTTTTCCCAAGATTTTATTTAGCCAGGATTGGTAGCCCCTCTCTCCGAGTCCATAATTTATCCAAGCTTATGCATTTATAAAAATATTTTCCTAGGATTCTCCTTAATAGAAATTTGCTAGTACAACTTATCGACTCGATAAAATACATAAAAATTCGAGATTTAAGCTCTAAAATTCTAATAAAAAAAATTAAAAAAATAGGAATCAAGGCCATCAAAATGGCAAAATATAATTATATATTCGAGATCTCGAGAAAAATGTTTTCTTTTCTAAATTGAAATCAAGATTAATCTATTAGAAATTAATTGTTTCGAGATGATAGTCACAATTTTAGTTGATCGAATATTTAAATGCAAAGTGGCCGAGCACATTTCATCTTTGGACCACAAATAAAAGGCCTGAAGAAATATTTGTCTCAGGACCGATGTTTTTTCAGATTGAACAACGTGGTGAAGATTGGCTACTTTGGCGCTCAGGTAAATGTTTAAGTAGTACGGTTATCATGGATTTTGGCTGCAAATTCGATGCACCGTTTAAAACTCAATTCGCAACAGACAACGAGATCTTTGAACATTTAAAAAATCGTGCTCGCAAGGCGTAGTTCCTTCATCGAATAGATTTAGTAAAACATTTAATTATAATGAAAAAAATATATGTTATGCGTACAAATGACGAACGATTGATTAAATTAGATTATACGAATAATCGCAGAATTTCGAAGATTTTAGTATTTTCAGTAATCTTTGTTATTTCGAAAAATGCAATGTATCTTTCGTTTTTTTTATCAAATAAATTTGAAGCTTTGTTCAGAGATTATATTGATGGATGGATGTTTTTTCCTAAAGTACCCACTGACTGCTTGATTCTTTCCTTTCATAGAGAATGAAGGTGGACACATCAATGGCTTAATACATATAGCCAGAGGAAAGAGCCTAACGATCAACCTCTCTGTTGAAATTCCAAATTTTTTGAGTATTTCCTCTTCTTCTTCTTGAGTATTTCTTTTTGAGTATTTGAGTATTCAGCAAAATTCGAACTGCCGTTTCCATTCGTGCCAGAAATATTTTTAATGCGTCATCGCTAATAAAATAAAGGAAAATAAATGTAATTTCCTTCCTATAAACTAGATTATGGTTCCTCCGCGATCTTCCGAAACACAGATCACTTATATCATTTTTTTTACCGTTCCCCTGAAGAATTCTTAATTCTTATTGAATATTATATTGACAATTAATTAAAGTAAATGAAATTATTTGCATAAATTAATATCGATATATGATGTCTTGACGGCAGCTTTTCGTCAAAACACTAAATAAAAAATGATTCTTATTGAATTTCATCGAAATAGCTACCTAGCTATGAGCCACAAAATTATGTAACATAATAGAAGTTTCAAAAATCTATGGAAGATTTTAGGAGAGAGCTGACATGTAATTTTCTTTTTTCGCCTTTGCATGAGAATGAAACAATGAAGCAATCTTTGTTTGCATATCTCAAGTCATTATTTTTATTTTTTTGATTGTCTTTTCAAGTCGTTCTGTTCGATTTTCTTCAAATAAATTTGTTCTGAGTTGAAGTAATTACGGCCAATAGCCACTATAAATATTATAGATTAGCACTGCTCAATCTCTTTTTCCGATATAATAACCGTTATGATAAGTAAGAAATATGATAAAACAGAATCAGAAGGGGTCTATCAAGTTTATGGGATCTCCAAATAAGAATTATAATCAGGAATGAATTTTTTTGACTTAATTTTTTGTAAAATACATCGACAGAGAAATAAAAGAATCGGCAACATTTGTACTGTATGGAATTAAACTGAATTGGAAAAAAGCATATATGCATTCTATTAATAATTCAAAATGAAACAAAATAAATAAGCAAAATCTTATGCACTAACATAAAAATTAAAGAGGAATCGCTTAAAATAAAACTTTTGTAGAAGTCGATGCGAGAAATAGGTCTTTGAATTATTAAAAATCTTCCATCTCCATTATTTTCTCCAAAGGCCATTGCGGAAAGCGATTTAGATGATCTTTCCGCCAAAAAATTCATATGGTCTTAACCGTAACCGTAATTTATAACGCAAGTTTTTTTCAATTAAATTTAAAGAATAATTAGTGAGATCTTTCTTTTCGAAATTCATAAAAATAAAATAATAATAAATAATAATAAGCAATAAAATTATAAATTCTTTCTCGAATTATAGGAAAATAATTAGATTTAAAAATTTCGCTTAGAGTTCAAGGTGATCAATGTTTTAGCTATTCAGCAACACTAACACTAACGATAGCAATAACACTAGATGCAGATTAATGGAGATATGATCCACGTATACTTCGAGCCACAAATGACTCGCAGACTGTCATCGTAACAGTCACTAAAGCTAGCCAAATCGGATATGACGAGTGCCATTAGAAGAAGAGGAAGGAGGAAGCGGTAATTACAGAGGGTTAAGTCGGTTTAAATTCCTTGCAACTAATCAAATTAGCACTAAATTATAATAACTACGAGGAATATATGCATTCAGTAAAAATCGTTTCAAATAATATTATAAAATAAGAATTGAAGGCGATTTTGACCAGCTGAAACTTAGTTCGTACAATTTTTCTCAATTTTTCTCTAACAGTGCATACTATTTCTAGTTCGGCTGCAATCAGCGACCACGTAGGTGAGTTTAAGTTTTTTTCATTCACAAACAGATGGTGCGTTACTTTTTATCCCAGTGGATCTCAAGTTTTTTCCTGTTAAAAGAAAATAAACGTATGCTACTGTACTTCCGCGAAAGTAATGTGCAGTCGTTCCACCAGTTATATAACCTATCTGGCGACCATGATCTTTGCACCTCTCCCTGATGCGAAACGATAAATCTGTTGATGCAGTAAGTAAGAGGCGGACGAATATGACTCAACAATACTTGCAAGCCCCCTTGAACTAATTTTGCAGCAGTATTTCAGATCAACTCACGCTATTAAAATTTTAGGTGTTCTCAAATAATATAATCACAAAACTGGCGATGATCTAAAACAAGTTTTCTGAAGAGTGGAAGAGGTTTTCTCAAATACACAAAAAACTAGATTTATAACTTTTCGTTCCGCAAATTTTGATTCATTTTACTAAGTTTGCTATTTACTCCTTCTATTTATAGCAAGAATGGGCCTATCAGTCCATTATTAAAGGTGATAATGCCGAGGAATTACCTCTATCTCCAAGCAACTCTCCGAGAAAACAATCTCACTTTTCCCTATTATTAAAAATAGGTGGCGGAATTAGGAAAGCCAGAAGTGTTGCGTATGAAAAAGATGAAAAAATTCATACAATTACTGCCATTTGCCAAGTTCTCTTCGCTGCGTTTTGATGAAATGATAATACCTTTTATAATACCTTTTCTTCATCTCCATTGTTGCTTGACGTACAATCTTTTTCGTTAATCTATATTGTCAAATTTATCCTACATTGTCTTAATCGATCCCATCTATTATTATCCCATACCAATTTTTATCGATTTACGATCGTAATGATAGATTCTGAGAATCGCTATCGAAATCCAAAGAATTATTAGGAAGCGAAGGTATATTCGTTTATTTGCCCTAAATTCCCGTGGATTTTGTTTTTTGACGCAAAATTATCTTCGCAAGTTTTCTCATTTACCTAAGTATGTACAAATGTACAAAGTCAAATAACATTCGTTCTTTGCATATAATTTCTCAAAGATGTTGAAAAAAAGTAAAAATCAAGTGTTAAAAATTAGGTGCTTTAATTTATTTTAATAGAACAGTAGAACGAATCGAAAAATCGTTAAACAATAGATTATATAGGTCAACTGCATAAAATAATTCCACATATTATGTTAAATGGAACGGTTTGGAACGGTAATTTTCCTTTTTTTGGAGGTATTCATAGCTCGATAGCAGGAAAATTCACCGTTTTTTTCGTGCAAAACTCTTAAATCTTTGGAATATCCAAATTTTTTTTTCACCATCTAATGAACCAACCAAATCATTTGATTTATCACGATTTATTTCTATTTTATTATTCTTTTTGTAAATTTCATTATTCTTTTATAATTCCTAATTTATTTAAGCTTTTTAGCCAAATCTTAATTAAGATATTCTTAATTATTTTAGGAATTTCTTAAAATTTATGAGAGCTTTCTAATTTCCTATAGCAAAGAGGCTAAAGCTTCTCATCTGTAAATCTTTTTTTCTAAGTCCTGATTTTAAAAAAATCAATGATTCACGCCAGAACTGCAGATTTTTCGACAATCTGAACTTTTCGTCATCGCCAACTAACAAAGCGGTGCCGTGGATTTTATATGTATCTTAAGCTGTTATGTGTTAAATATTATCATTTTTGTCATTGTCTTTTTCATTTCTTAATAATATTAAAGAAGCTTTACCATTTTTTAACCACTAATAACCAAATACTATTCTTGTAATCCTCAGAATAAAGGTAATTATAAAATGCTATTGCTAGAGACCTTCGAATTATTTTGCAAAATAATTTAAAAATTGCACAATTTCTGCAAGCTACCACTGTGCACGCATATCAAATTCCTAAAATTTAAAAATCGTCTTATATGCTCCTCTTCCTGTCCTCCTGTTTCTAAAAAAAATGATAGATAGAAAACATCTATTATTATACTGACAAATATAACTGATGCAAATAGTAGAATTATGGAGATATTTATTTGGCAATAAATTATACGACTATAAATTAAAGCAAATGCCTTGATTTCCAATTTTCAGTGCGGTTCAATTGGAAAAGAACCAGTTGATAGCAAATTGCTGTAAATGATCCAAATCTATCCAAATCTATGAAATTACTTCTGTGGTCTATTTATTTTAGGTCAAGCCTTTAATAATGATTCACATATTTTCCTTAGGAATTAATAAGTTTGGTATCACTGGAAATTTATTCAAGATAGATAATAAGCGAGATTATATTAATCATTACCACAGACAATCCATTTAATAATATTTTTTCAAAAAGGGCCCTAGTTAAGTCAGGGGTGGGTTCAACTGCATTGGTCCTTTGTTGTTTATTATGGTACCAATGTGGTACCAATGTTTATCCAATTCTAATATATTTGTATACTGATGGCTGTAAAGTTTATTATACGTGGAAAGTGAGAATCCGTCATTATTAAAAAATTGTATAGACAAAAAAGGTTCAATGATTTTGTGATAAACAAATTAAATTATCTTCAGATAAGTGTAAAATTCTGCATATTAGCTCCAAAAACTCTGATTTTCCTTTAATTCATATGGAAATATTCCTTTTAGCTAGTAAGAGAATATATCAGATCTTTTTTATTGCTGATGAGAATTTTAGATTTTTGTCTTAAAAATCTTTTAAAATCATTGAACTTGTGTTTAGAATTAATATAATTAGATGAATATGGTAGTTGCTACCATCGAAAGCATTTCAACTCCATTAAATTAATCGAAAGCATGGAAAAACATTTCTTCTGTCCTAATTAGCTGCGTAAACTGAAATTATTTGATATGGACTCCTTCAAAATTAGAAGAATAAAACGCGATTTGATATATTCTTATGAATTGTTGTTTACCAGTATTAGTCCTGATCTTATTACGAGTTCATTTAATTTGGACCTATCTTCAGAAATAATTTAATGAGCCAAAATTTTTTTATTTTGCATAATTATTGGTACATAATATTTACAGATATTGCATTAATACGGTTATGCATCTAACTACATTTTTTTCTGATGGACTGGTTCCACTGATTACTAGTTATAATGGTAGGATGTTTCCAAAATTCGCTATCCATAATAACAGAGGCCATTCTTCTATCATCCGAGCCTCTATGTTGTTAGAACGCTTATTCAGTTGCAGTGCATGGATTCAGTTGCTGCCCTTTGATGGAGGTAAAAATTTCATAAAAAAGAAAAATGCGAATAATGCTGGGATCCGTTTGTACTCTTATCCTTATCTTATCCTTGAGTGCTTCCTAGGCGAAACAATTTTATTTTTTTCAGCAAGCGGAATCTGCCAAACCGGAACATGTAATTAGACGAAAAGAAAAAATCAAATCTTAAAATATACTGCATTTTTTATACATTTTTACAATTGTCCATAGGCTCTTGGCCGATGTTAACAATCATTTGTTATGAAACAGATATAAAAATAACTTAACTGATGCGAAATAAACGATAGATATGTGTTAATATTACTCTCACAATCTGTTATTGATAAGCTTGTTTACGAATAATGCTAAATTATTTCGAAAAAATGCTAAATGTAAGTAAGTCAATAATGGAAGCGGTTTATTAGATGCGCAAAATAATTAGATAATAGATTTTCTTTCATGAATTTCTTCATATTATTTAGTTGATGAATATGATTAAATGCTTAAATCTCTGAAATAATAGGGCAAAAAAAATGGCTGACATCTTACAAGCCTCGTTCTGCTATTTTAAGCCTTTCATTTCATTGCCATATAAATAGCTTTAAATATTATGATTTTCTTCTTATAACGTGTACTTGCTAAATTTGCTTGCTAAATTCACTATCAAGGAATGACATGGAGATTAAGATATCTCTAATTCTACTCGGACTTTACATTCGGTGATAGGTTTGATGATTCTTTATTCCCAGTGTATAAATAGGCCAAATTTATATATTAACGGGTCAAATTTAGACAGTATTCACTAAGAATTTATAAATTTTCTTTTTGCAAATTTATTTCTTTACCGATTGTATAATCTGGCTGTAAAAGTGCATCAAGATAGCATTCGTGAAATCGGTCATAAAATTTCGATAATTCTTATTTTCTTTATTCTCAGAGACTTCTGCGCAGAGCCCATGTACTAAGTCTGAAGAAAATTTCATGGCATTTATTGACTGAAGTGGTCAAGTTTCTTCTTCTTCGTAAAAAAGATAATAACAAATATATACAGTAAATTTATTATATTTTTATTTATATTTATATATATTTTTATTATATTTTTCGGTTGAATTATTTTATTGGCAAGTACGAGAGAAATATTTCATTGTATTAAAATTCACTATATATAGTAAAAATGATGTAAAAATAGTTAAATTTACAAATTCATAGTTCATCTGGGTGCTGCAACTTCTATCTTTAGGTAAATCTTGATGAAAGGATCCGGAGGTGAATAGAAATAAATAAAATGGAATTGGTACACTAGAATTTTTCCAGTTGATGAAATTTGTATGGAACCGTCGCGAAATCACCATAAAGACGAAAATCCGCATCCATATAGCTGCAATTCGTTCATCTTGCTATATGGCTGCGAAACATGGCCAATTGGAGTGGAAAATATTAAGAAGCTATCAGCTTTTTACAGCTCATTTTTAGTACATTTTTAGTACTCAGGTACTTTCTACGGATCCACCAAGCAGATTCGGATATGATTGTATCCATCTTCATTCAACTACCATCTGTATTAAATATCATAGAGAATCGCCTTCGCTGGTTAGGGCACCTTCTTCATCCTCCACCACAGGATTTGTCGCATATTTCGTTACTTGCTAAACCGTGTAATGGTTGGCGTCAAAAGCGAGGAGGGCCAGTCAAGACCTGATACATTCAGGAAAGATTTTGAATATATAGATGGACCCGATGGAAAAAAGAATCGCTTCTGTTATTACTTCTAGCGATGGCGTAAGTCGAGCAGCTTGGAGACATCTTACTCTTGTAATCAGCGGAGCCGGATTAACCAATAATGGTGTGAGAGCTGTTAGAAGAAGAAGGTACACCTATTAGAATAAGCACAAATTCTTGAAAAATAATTATGTTTCGATCAGATTTTCGTCATTCAAAAAATGTAAAATTCCATTTGTAAAATTGTCTTTTATTTACTGACTTAGAAAAATATCTTTAGCATTAAATTGCGACTTCTAGTACTTTCAACGAATACCTAGCATACTGATAGCATGTTCGCATCCAAGGCCTATAAGCCTATTTTCTTATATATATATATATATACAAACGAGAATTAACAAATGGGACATGGACTGCCTTCGTATGAATGTAAAATTCTCAAAATTCTTCTTTTTTTCTTTTGATAGGTGAGTATTTCCTTTTGAAACAACTTTTTTAGAAAATTTCTTAAGCCTAACTTTATTTAACAATATTGCTTAAAAGATGTATTGTAAATTCTAGAAACTGCAAATTATTGGTACTGCTTTTATTATTTCGTTTCATTTCGTTTTATGTAATGTTTAAAATTACAATATACCGTTTAAATAAGAACAAATTTGGGAAAAAATGGCGAGAAAAAGTGAGTGGTTAGCATTCCATTCCATAGTGGTTACCATTTCTGGACTCGTTCGGCTGGTTGTTATGATGAGAAATTTTTTCAGGAAGTACACGTGAGCATCATCCATCATTCATTCCTCATACTGATTTTTTTCCAAAATCCTTTTGTTTCTTAGCATAATTTTGAATAAATTCATATCATATTCCATCAGCAGGTTCTGAAAAAGTGTAGCAGTCAACCTGTATTTTCAATCTGTATTTTCCTCTTAATATCATAACATTGGATTCTAATGCTTCTTTCTCGCTTATTTTTTGAAAGAAAAACTGTAGCACAATAATAATACAAACAAATAATTCAAATAATCCTTTTTAAATTTTCAAATTTTAAATTATTCATAAAGAAATTACCAATTTCGACCTATTAAAATATAATCAAACTTATGCCAGATTACTGATTACTTCATTCATAACGGGAACTCAAGTCCGTTTCATTTATCATCTTTTCCACATTTTTGTGGCTTTTGTGGGAACTTCCTGATGCGAGGCAAACTGAAGAGAGATAATTGAAAGTTGCAGTTGCAGTTCTTTAGCCTAGGATTTAATTTCATACGAGTTTAAAGCGAAATTTACAGCCTTAAAAACAGTTAGTTTTTTAAGAATAGTGTGGCAAATTTTTTTTTATTTTTACGATAGTTTTATTTTTCTGTCAATTGTCAATACATCAAATTTATTTTATTGTTTAGAAAATGCTCTTGTAACTATCGAGGAATTAGCTTATTAGACGTCTCTAGAGGTATTTTCTATTCTTCTCTTCTCTACTCTTCCTGAGTAGGTACGATGAGCGCCTCAACCATGTTGAATTCAGACTGGAGTGTTAACCGAATATTCACTTTATGAAAGGGATATCGCTTCAGATATTGGCAACCCACCATTATGGTTCATTAGAAATGTCAATTGCTTTATTGATTTTGTCGCTGTCTTTGATTCAATTGAATAGAGCAACACTCTCGAGAAAGTAAAGGAATGCGACGATGTTCCATAGAAGTTTCATTAAAGCATTTTGCCAATTATATTGTACAGATGATGAACTGGTAGGTTTTTCTGGAAAGCTGGCAGGTGCTTTCCCAGTACCCACATACAATATTCAACTATACTATTGATTGGATCACTGAACTGTTTGCTGACAATCAAGAAACGTTAATCCATAGATTGTCACAGATTATTATCTTTCTTGTTCTAACATCACTGGTTAGGCTAGCTCCAACGGCTACAAGGGTAAGACATCTCCAAGCTGCTCGACCCGACGCCATCACTAATAGTAGCAGAAGCCATTCGTTTTTCCATCGTCTAAGTCTATATATCGCTGGTCTGCCTATATATTCAAAATCTTTTCTGATTGTACCAGTCCAGGTCTTGACTGGCCCTCCTCGCTTTTGACGCCAAGCATCACAGGGTTTAACAAGTAACGAAATATGCGACAATTCCTGTGGTGGACGATGAAGAAGGTGCCCTAATCAGCGAAGGCGATGCTCTGTGATATTTAATACAGATGGTAGTTGAGCGAAGATGGATAGAATCATGTCCGATTTTATCCGTGGATCCGTGTAAAATATATTTTAGATATGAGTGGTCAAAGGCTGATAGCTTCATAATATCTTCCACTCTTATTGGCCATGTTTCGCAGCCATATAGCAAGAAATACAGCTATATGGACGCAGATTTTCGTCTTTATGGTGATTAAACAACGATTACATAAAAGTTTCATCAAACGGAAAGCCATATTTCTAGCTGTCGTTATCCGAATTACAATTTCGTCATTCGCCCGACCATTTGGAATCAGAGTGGATCCAAGGTATTTAAAGCCAAGCATTTCCTCAACCGGTAATGAATTGATAAAAATAGGTATTTTATCAGCATGTTGTATATAATACAAAAATACTTTCTTTTTATTTACACTGATTTTGAATCCAATTCTCGCTGCAGTTGTTGACACATTGTTTAATATTATTTGCATTTCCTCATAACTGTCAGCAAAAAGGACTACATCATCAATGTATTCATAGGTCTGGGTCTGTGGTGCTATGCTCTGGACTGATTTACACATCTCTTGAGTGCCAACAAGTAATGCCCATTCTATCCATTATCCATTCTATCGTATAGTTGAATAATGTAGGAGAAATGAAGCATCCTGAGCGGATAGCAGTTTTCTTTTCGAAGGGTTATTTCACTCACTCTATATGCACAGACCTTCGCCAGGGTATGTTGATAAAATGCCTTTATGAGCCGAATGATCTTCTCTGGGACACCGTCATATTCCATCATTTTCTAGAGCGCTACTCTATAAAGCGAACAGATTATTATCAATTATTTTAGAGATGCTAGGCGGTGTATCTACAACATCTTTGATCCACTCTTACAGCAATATATGGGTTTATACAATGGACAACGGCAGCTAGAAACTTTTCTGCGAAATCACTATTAAAGTGAAACTATATTGCTGCAACATTCACCATCCTGTTATATATCTACGAAAAAAATGGCCAATGAGAGTGGAAGATATTAAGGAAACATCCTTTGACTTTAATGTATGTATTTGCAGAGTGTATAAATTTTACATGATTGCAACCATTTTCAATACCATTTCCATTTATATCATCTGGTTGTCTATGATAAAACCAAGCCACTTATCACAGGAACTGATGGAACTAATGCATGACCCTCTATTTGCTAAAACTTGTGATGACCTGTGATCGGAAGTGAGCAGGACTAATCGACGCCTGGAGTGTGGAATAATACAGTCAGAAGAGATTTTGCAGTGGGTTTTAGTCTAAAACATCGGGTCGAACCGCTTAGGAACGCCTTACTCTTACCCAGCCAGCTTAACCAATAAGGATGCAAGCTATTAGAGGATGAAGAAATAACAGGTTTTCTAATGACAGTTTTATTCTGGCTAGAGGTTGGAGCCCGAACCATAGTGTTTGTGTTGAAAATGATGATTTAGATAATAATGATAATTGGCAATATACTCATCCAAAACACACCAAATAAATTGTTAGAAATTTGTGGAACACCAGTCTAATTAACTATTAATCAATCGAATTTTATTTGCCTATCGAATTTCTAAATTAAATTTATATGAATTTTCTTTAAATTTTCGTCTCCTTAATTGCAAGCACATATAATTAAATTTTTTTGCGCTTTAAACACTCATTTCTCATGAACTATTAAAATTTAAAAATTCTTTGTAAAAAATCATTCGAATGCATTTCTGAGAATAGCGCATTGCGCTTTACAGAAAAATGTTTAAAATTCCTATTAAAAAAATTTCAGATGTTTTCTAAAATTGCAATATTATATATTCTAATACATTCTAAGCCATTCGTTAATTGCTCATATGAGATTTGGCCAGATGCAGCAGATGACGGCCGAGAGAACCAAACGAAACCAAAAACATGGCAAGAAAAAGACTATGGCCAATGGTGTCGTAATCGATCAATAGTAGAGTTAGTTTCAGACTGGAAGAATATATTTTTATAATTAAATTATATAATTAAATTTTATGCAGTAAAACTGTGTATAGTCACTGCAATAAAATAGTCAGTGTTCACTTTTCAAATGTTACTACATGATAAATTCTTCAGCTATTAATTCCTTTTATTAAGGATAATTCCGCTGAGCAGTGTTTTCCTTTTCCACCATCTAAACCTCTACAGCTCACCTGCGTTCAAAATTTTCCACTCGCCACCTTGTTAATTAATAGGTTAACGTTCACAACAATCAGATAAATGCGAATTTTGATGATTTCCAGGAAATTCCACAGAGATTTCGCCTAGAAAGTATTTCCGGGTACTTCGCCTTTCGCTTGCTACTTTCTATAAGTGGAACCAAGATGCTTGAAAATTCGGCACTTCTCCAAGTTGTAAATTTAGAAAAATAGGTTTTCTTAAATAGGCCTGGTGCATGGAACGAAAAGAAAACCCTGCATAATCTGCTATCTTTCCCTACAATTATATCAGTTCTAGTTGCCTGTCGTAATTTAAAAGCATTATTTCACCAGCATATTCAAGACATGTGATACTATGCTCTTCAGTGATTTCTCTCCACATCAATTTAGTCTGCGAGCACCCATATATCGTTTTTATAAGTGAATTCCCGTTTTGATTTCTAAAAGAGTTTCGAAGGAACGAAAAACTGATATTTGCACCTTTCGTAAAAAGTTCAAATATAGTGAAAAAATATTAAAATGAAAAAGATTTTTATCATTATAATGAACTAAAGGTGAAAAGGTAAAGGTATGAAGGCGAAGTGCACCAAAAATACATCTGAATCATCCAGTAAAATAAATAAATCAAGAAAGAGCTTCAAACATGAAATTGCAGACATGTAAGATGTCCAGCCGGTTCCGCACTTCACCTATATGTTTGCTGTGGTGTAAGTCAGACGAACTGTTGTTTCCGACTGCAACCAATCGTTATCGCATACGGTGGTGCGATATGTCTCATAGTCATCATATCGTTTATTTTTAGCTTACTTCTTAAATTCGATATAATTTGTCGAGTGAAAAATCCAAGAAATTCAATTGAATATCATAATGTCGCAAAAATCACTTTTTGACGAGAATTTCCAAAGCAAATTTGCCAATTTCACCATTTATTTGCTGAATTATTGTCTTATCGATCGCCTGAAAGTATTTTTAATTATAATTCACGTGAATATTTGATAAATCATTTAATTCAATAATGGAAAGTGACTAGAATTCAAATTGATTACTGGGAGTTTGAAAATGAAGCGATTTGGTCGGAATGACTCTCAACCAAAGGAAACTCGAATTATTAGATTAGGCGACTGGGTAATCCATCAATTTTTGGAACGAGATGGACTGTTCGGAAATATGCGATCGAAACGACGCAAAAAACTTGTTGAGGAATTAAGGCGAGAAAATTCTTCCTTTTATTGCGCACCATTCACGCACCATTCACCGAAATTTCGCCTTAATTCCTAAAAATACGATTTTTAGCGAAAATACGAACTTTTGCACTTCAAAGTTTTTCATATTTGTATTTTTTCGAAAAAAATTCTTGGAAATAAACTAAATTCGTCCATAAAATATGCAAGAAATCTCTCAAAATTCGCTGAATTATTTGAAGCAAAATAATGAATTCCTCTAAGAGAATAAACAGCAGCAATTAAACAAAAAAGTTTCCATAAGAAAAGTTTCACCAATCGGAAATCGGAAAAGAAAATTAGATTGGAAGGAGAACTGCATACATTACGAGTCAATTCACTTGCTTTAAGAGAAAAACTCTTAAAAACCGAAACCGAAACATTGCGAATAACATTTTCCTCTTTCACTTTGCTATTCGAAAATTTCGATTTTCTCGGAAAAAAATAAAGGGCGAGCCGCAAAGTAGTAATGAAAAGTTGCAAGCCTCATCAGTTCATTTTTAGCGCGATTGGGGGACCGTCATAATTTCATGTTCATTATTTTGTTTTTCAGCTGTTTTTTTGTATGGGTTTTATGGAATATTGATTTAAGTCTCCTATAGGTTCTTCGTCTGAAAGGGATGGTTACCAGATTTGTAGTTTTTTAGTTGGTCGAAGTGTACAAAGGTCGAAAGGTCATCGGCTCGTTCTATCGATTTTTGAACAAACTTGAAGGGAAAAATTTGGCGAGGAAATCATATAATTCGATGATTCTGTTTACTTAGCTGAGAGATGTTAGGAGAGGAAGTAGTGAAATTTTTTTTGTTTAACCCAAGCCCAGAATTATTTTTCCTGGCTATTAGGGCACTTTCGCCAGAGAGTCAACTGGGAATAGAAAGAGAGTCCTTCAGCACCAAGCCGAATGCATAATAATCAGATATAAAAAAATCAAACCAGATTGGGAAATGTTGAATTAAAACATTTTCTCTTCTTAGTCGAATTTAGGATTTATAACCTTGGTCGTCCGAAACTGAACGCTGAACCGAAAACCCGAAGGCAATAATCTGGTTAGGTAAGGAAGTCGAATGTTATAGTTGTCGGCTTTACGAAAATGAGTCACGTCAAACCTAAGAAGAATCGATAAGAACGGACGGCGGCCCATCGATGAGACGAAATATTTCATTTCGAGGGCAATTTTTGCAGTTATGTAGTCCACTTTGCTCTGTCTTCAGTAGTCTCCACATCATTTTTTTGCAGTTGTCCTATCCACCTCGTTCTTTTCGACACTACATTTTTGCAATCCATCCTGTCTTCGTTTATTTCCTATATAGTTGTCCACTTTATTTTTTTTATGTGACCTAGATGGGCTCTGTGGACTCTTTGCATTAATATAGTCCATTTCTTTGTGAATTTTTCGCAGTTGCAAAGTCCAACTTCTCTCATACGTTCGTGCATATAAGCCTTTCTCTTCTTTACATATCTGATCCACTGGAAAACTGTGGTACTTGTAGCGCTAATTATTTTAGACGATAAACGAATGATTGAATTCAAATTGAAATTCCTCTCTTCACCACTGGATTTTCGCTGATGTTATTTTTGCGTCAAAATTTAAATGTTTTGTGCGTCGCGGTTTGCCACGAGGCACTGCGTTTATTGGAAATTGGCGGTACTTTGTTGCTTAACTGATTTAAAAAGGAAAGTTCTAAGTTCTTTTATAGCTATTATTTATAATTATTTTTATAGGGAGAAGGCAGCGCATTTCGCTCTTCTTCATGGCCTTTCTCGGTTATTTTCTTTGTTCTGAAAAATTTGTCAGCGTAAGTTGAACAAGGCAGCTACTTGAAGCTTTTTCTTTCTCGAGCTATGGTTTAAGTTTTGCTTTCGAAGAAATTCATAGAGCCCAGTCATCAGAATAGCTAAGTTATGAAGAAAACATGGCACTTAATTTATTCGTCTTCAAATTTGCTTTATTTGTGGCATTTCGCCTTAGCAATTGATCTATCAGTGATTTTGCGGACTCTTTCTGGATTCATCGTTTATTTTTTCTTACGAGTTTCATTTTGATGTTTCGGCTATTTTTTGCATCTTTATTCTCATTATTTTTTCTTTTTTTCACTTTAAAAGTTTCAAGGTAATGGATAGAGTTAATGTGGGTATGCATGTCGATATTCGACGATCCGATGGTCGCGTTCATACGGCAATTATTAGTGAAGTTCGTAAAGAATCGCAGAGTGTCACGGTTGAATGGTTTGAAAATGTTCGCTTTTATGAATTTTTTGCGATAATTGAAAGTAATAAATGTTTTGGCCTAGAGGTTCGTAGCCATAATTCCTTTTTGAGAACTGGTGAAAATTGTGCATTGGGGATATCGTGAAAGTTGTGGGCTTTTTTCTGAGGCTGTACTATACAGTTTTCTTCAAGATTTTCTCTCGAATTCTTTCGAGACTTTTTGTTACAAATAAGATTTCAAATGTGAAGTATAACGAGAAGTCTAGTAATAAAAACTGAAAATGTAGTCCATATTGAAAATATATCAAATATAAAAAACTTTTTTTTTTCTATTTGTTAATCCATTGAGGATCCTTCTCTTGACTAGCTGTGAAGCAGAGAATAGTTGCTTTAGATTATTCTCATCAGTGATGTGCATTTAGGTGCCATGTTTGCTACTGCAGTTCTCTTCTTTTACAAATCTACGATAAAATAAAAAAAAGATCAATTCAATTTTTTAACTCAAATAGAACAATTAATTATTGGTTTATTTTGTTTTCATTTCAGGGTGAAACAAAAGGTAAGGAAATCGATTTAAAGGCTTTGCTAGCTATAAATCCAGTTTTAGCAATTCCTGTGGCTGAAGCATTCGCTGAGGGAAGTCGTAATGGTTTGTCGAATCATTCTCGGCAACAAATCAGTACGGCTTTTGGTAATTTTTCATTTATTTTCTTGTTTTCCTATTTTTTTCTGTGATTTATTAACATCCTATTTTTTAAAAACTTCAATATAGCGATTTTGCTTTTGTTTGTCAGCTATTTTTTTTCTGGAAAATTTTACGTATTTTTTCTAAAATTTTTGGCGTAAAGGTTGGTTGTTTTCATATGTTATTATTCTGAAGGAAATCGAAGGTCAATGATTGTTGGACAAGTTTCGCAGAGTTGTGAAACTGATCTTGCGAAGGCATTATTAGATCAACCTAATGATACTGCACGTGTCAGTATGCATTTTTCGAAAAATGTGACTCAGAAACAACGAATAAATTTGGATACCACTTCTTTAAAAGGTTTTAAGGGTGCGGATCTTGGTTAGTGCTCTTTGGTTTTACGCTTATTGCGGTATTTTTTTTAGCATTACTTGTTATATTTGAAAATTTACTTTAGAATCTTTAGATGCCATCTCTCTAAAGGGAACACAGCAGCAACATCAACAGCACCAACAACAGCAGAGCAAGTCGTCTACCGTGCAAGAAATCGAGCGACTTCAAAGGAATCGAGAAGAAAGGCGTGCACAATTGGCAAGTTAATGAAATGTTAAATGTTAAATCCATGTTAATAAACTTTTTTTTAATTTTGATAACTTTCGTACCCACTTGATTTTATATGATTTTTTTCATCCCCCGATTAATATAGTCTTATAAAGATGAAGTCTGCTCCAATTGGTTAATTAGCGAAACTAACCTCCTTAAAAATGCAACTCATTTATTTTGAATGAGTTGATATAAACAGGAGGTATATTATAAGTATAATTATAGTGCAGTTCATACCATTAAGTATGGCATGTCTTCCGCCATATGCAACATTTAATATTTGTTGTGAATTTGTTATTCTGAAACAGATTGGGTATGTTTTCAATAATATTAATATATATATATATTTATATATTTATATATGCATATTCATTTATATAAGAAGTGCATTTTACGGGAAAATTTGCAGTTTGGTTGTATATTTTGGATATATCTAGAAATTTTAAAATAAAATTTTTTAAGAATTCAGATTTTTCTCTAGAATCTTCTTTTATTTTTATTTTTTAAGAAGGAGGTAAAGAAGCAAAAGGAGCAACAGAAAAATATTGATCCAGGTAATCCAAACTGGCAATTTTTATCAATGATTCGCGATTATCAGTCACAAATCGATTTTCGCCCTCTTAAAATGACAGACCAGGTGTTTTTGATCACCACATTTTCTTAAATGCTTAATTTTTTTGTATTGATTTTTCCCATTTTTTTCCTTAAAATTTCTTTTATTAATTTCTCGAATTATATATGCGTGGAAATATACATTCTTAATTTATCCCATTTTTCAACATTCATTACTCCATATGTAAACAAAAACTTCAACGTATTCATATAATATTATATACTGGTATAATATTCAATAAAGATCTTTTGTTAACCAATGAAAATTATCAATTACTATGATTATTTAGGATATTGGTATATGTAAAATTTTTGCTGCTATTTTTCGTGAAACGGTTAGGATGAATGAAAAAATGAATTTTTTCTACATTTTTCACCTCAGAATTCTCAGTTAATTATTTTAAATTTAGGTAACCGATAATCGAATTTGTGTTTGCGTACGGAAACGACCACTTAATCGAAAAGAAATAATGAAAAAAGAAATTGAGGTATGGTTTAATCGTTTTTCAATCTCTTGGTATTAAAGGTAAAATCATATCTTTTAACATGATAATATCAAACCATTCATAATATCTGAGACTATGAAGAAAGGTAGGTTTTTTCTAGTATTTTTTGGTTATTACTGAAATATTGCAATTAATTATACTTTTATTGCATTTTAGGTTATAACAATACCCAATCGTGATCATTTAATAGTTCATCAGCCTCAAGTAAAAGTGGATTTAACGAAATATTTGGATAACCAAAAATTCCGATTTGATTATACTTTCGATGATAATGTCACTAATGAGATGGTTTATAAGTGAGTAACACTGAACATTTTCTTTTAATTTTATTTTCTCGCTCTGGAGATTAAATAATCCATTTTGTTATTATTATTAATATTAAATATATTGCTATCTATAATCAATTTTTCCAGATTCACTGCTCAGCCATTGGTTAAAACAATTTTTGAACAAGGTTTTGCAACATGTTTCGCATACGGACAAACCGGTTCAGGGAAAACACACACAATGGGTGGTGATTTCTCTGGAAAAGCACAAGTAGAATTAATTTTCTTAAAATTAAGAAACTTTTCAACCTTTTTACATTTATTATCCACATTTTAATTCATTTTCAAGAGAATTCCAAAGATTACTGATTTCAAAATCAGAATGGACTTGTTTATGTAAATATATTACTATATTTGAAGACTAACCGTGAATCCATGAAACAATCCTGATTTGAATACAAATAAAAAAAATTTTTTTTTTACAATACTGATTTGAATATAAAAAAATTTTTTTTGTCTACAAGCTTGGTTCTTCATAATTACAGGATTGTTCGAAAGGCGTTTATGCGCTTACAGCAGCCGATGTTTTTAAAATGTTGCATAAAGAATATAAAAGGCAGAATCTTCATGTTTATTGTAGTTTCTTCGAAATTTATGGCGGGAAGGTATTTAGTCTTTTAGTTTTTTATGTCAATTTTATAAGAAAATAAATAATTTAGCTCGTGCTATCATTCACAATTTGTTTTAGGTCTTTGATCTGATAGGAAATAAAGCAATGTTACGAGTATTAGAGGATGGCAAAAAGGAAGTCCAGATAATCGGCCTGCAAGAAATCTTAGTTAAAGATGAAAAAGATGTAAGCCTTTTCGTGTGATATCTTCACATATTTTTGGTTATTTTTTAGTATTTCTTCCTATTCTTTCACTAATGAAATGAAATTTGTTAGGTCCTCGACTTAATCAAAAAAGGGAACGAAGTTCGAACTGCAGGTACCACATCAGCCAATGCTAATTCATCTCGATCTCATGCGGTCTTTCAAATAATCCTTCGTAAGAAGTATTGTTTTTCCTAAATCCATTTTTTGCAATTTCGTGCGATAAATTTCCATATTTATTGATAGATATGTTCGAAAAAGTGTAATATCGAAAAAAAATCCCTTTCTCATTCCTTGTAGGTAGTAGCCCTCAACCTCGGAGCTTCTTCCAGAGGTTCTTGTTTACTTGTTTTTTGCCAATATCTGGTTAATTGACCAGAAATTGATCTGCCTGGACGGATCTTGACCTTATTACCATCCACGATTTTCTGAGGAATCTGCCATTTGGGAGGGGATCTAAATCATATATCGAGCAAATGTTCATGTAGGATGCCAGCTACTTGGTTATGCCTTTCAGTGTCCTTTCAGTGTTGTTTTTGCTTGCATTTTATATCCTGGCACTATATTGTTCAACTATGTTTGGAACGTTTTTGTGCAATCTGCATCTAGAATCCTAGATCTATGGTAGATCTCTGCTTCAGTAGATCTGTTGCTTAGTACCTGCTCTAGTACTACTGTTCGATCGCCCGCCCACCTTAACCAATATATTAAACTAGCTTTTTTTTATGACTTCTTTATCTTGATTAAAATTTAGGTCAGAAAAACATGGGCTAGGTCGTATGTGGGGCAAATTTTCTCTAATCGATTTGGCTGGTAATGAACGTGGTGTGGACACGATCTCGTCAGATCGACAAACGAGAATGGAAGGTGCTGAAATTAATAAATCTCTTCTAGCTCTCAAAGAATGCATAAGGTTTGCTGAAAATTCTTTTTACTATGATACGGTGCTTGTTGCAATAAAATTATCTTTTCGATCATTCTTATATCTCATTATTTATAAAACACAAAGAATTCTAGTGTAATAGCCAGATTGTTTAAAGAGCCATGGGGCGTAATTCCGTTCATGTTCCTTTTCGTGCTTCAAAATTAACTCTCGTGCTACGTGATAGTTTTATTGGTTCTAACGCAAAGACTTGCATGGTTGGTGTTTACTTTTTGATTGAAGATGTTTCATGTTTTACATTTATTGATAAGAGTGAAAAATGCATAATAAATATTTTAGTAGAGAAATAAAATTAGTTAAAAGTATTTCACGCGAGGTGAAATTTTAAAACCGAAGTTAATTTAAAAATTCATAAATTCAGCATCAGCATTTGATACAGAATAAATTTTTTTTGATTACTGAATTTTGAAAAAAGAAAAGATTTTGAAAAGTTATTCCAGCAAAAAAATTATTTTTTGATATCTTTCGTTGTCTTTTGGAAATCTTTGTTTATTTAAATTCAGAATTAGCCACATCTGTTACAGATTGCTATGATTAGTCCTGGGATGAGTTCTTGCGAACATACACTCAATACTTTACGCTACGCTGATAGGTTCCTTATTTTTCTAAATTTAAAGATTTAAACGAGCACATTTGATCTGAAAAATTAATAAATCTATGTTATTTACACATTTTTTTGAGTATTCTTTATGTAGAGTAAAAGAACTTGGTGCTGACGAAGGTTCAAATATTCCAATGGAAGACGATGAATTAATGTTGGCCAATGATGACGATGATTTTGATTTAATTCAATCAACAAATATGGTTTCTTTTTTTTTTAAATCGTTTTCATTAGTTTATTAGTAATTTTGATATGTTTATACATTTCATTTCAGGGTATGAGCGAGGAGGCGTATAAAATGCAGAGGACGTTGCAGAGCGTGGCAAGGTCAGAAGAGCGATCATTAGATGAGCTGACATCAATTTTCGAGGTTTTATTTTCATAATTCCAGTTTTATTCAATATAAATTTCAGTCTTTGAATCAAGATTTCTTAAAAATTTTCGGGTAGGTCTGGGTAGGTCTAGGTTTTTCATATTTCCGAATTTTTTCTAAAGATTTTAAAAAAAATTTTTCGCAGTTTTTTTATAACTAAATTGAAAATCTTTCGAAATTTTATGTTACTGATTTAATTTGCAGGAAAGTGATAAAGTAAAATCGGATATAATGTTGTTATTGAATCGTGCCAGCAAAGTTGAATATGACATGGAAGGATTTGTAATTGATCTTGATAAATTTGTTACTCAACAAATAGAAAAATATATGCGGTTACGAGGTTAATTTTTTCCTTTGAATAACTTCAATCACTCTTTCAATCTTTTTTCATCCATCTTTACCATTCAATTGTTTTTTATTTTATTTTTTTGTATCTGTTTTTAAATAATACATGAAATAAATTTTAGGAAGATTTTAAAAAAATACATTTTAGAAAATGTTCAAAAATGGCAAATAGAGATGCAACATGAAACAGAGATTTGCAAAAAACAAAACCATAAACGATAGCACGGTCGGATACAAATATCTGTAAATGATTTAGGGTTGTAAATTGAAGTTTTAATTAAGAATGTAAGATTTATTAATTAAGATTTATTTATTCGTTTCATGTTCTATGATTGCTTTTTCTTTTTCTTGATTGCATTTTGGCATTGGAAAGATATACAGTGCGGGTTTATTTCACAATAAATCTCTTCATCCATAAGCTTAAGGCTAATAAGACTCCGGGAGAAGATGTTCTCTTGGCTGAATTCTTCAAATTTTCTCCATCGTCTTTTTAACACATCTTCAACAAATGTACTGTCTGGTTTGGGAATAGTACTGAAGCAAAGCTTCCAATTTTCAATAAAGGCGATAGGATATACACAGCAACAATTATCGAGGAATCAGCTTGCTAGACGTTTCAGCGAAGATTTTTTTACTCAGTAGACTTGTGGAAGTACGGAATATATGGAAATATAGCGCCCTAATCAAGCTGGATTCAGACTGGGCTGCGGTTCTGCTGACCAGATATATACTTCAAGAAGGGCATTGGAACATCGCTTCAAATATTTGCAACCAACTCGCCGTCAAGTGTTTCATCGATTTTGCGGCTGCCTTCGATTCAATTCTTAGGGCGGCGCTTTGGAGAGTGATGACTCGCAACAGTGTTTCAGAGATCATTCGACTCGTAAAGGCATTTTATGAGCGTGTGCGTCTATATATGTGGGGACTGTCAGAATTGAAATAAGAATTGATTTTTGCGTCATTTTCTCTACAATATTCAATTATGCGATACACTGGATAATGGACAGCATTTGTCGGCACTCAAGAGATGTCCAAATCATTCCAGAGCCTCATATCACAGATCTTGAATGTGCTGATGATGTGGTCCTTCTTGCTGGCAGTTATGACGAAATGCAAATAATGCTAAACAGCGTATCAGCAACTACAGCAAGAATCGGACTCAGTATCAATAAACCGAAAGTCTTTCTATCTTATACACAAGAAGCTGAAATGCCTCTTTTTATAAATTCATTGCCTGTCGAAGAAATGCCCGATTTTAAATACCTTGGATTCACTTGGATTCACTTACACCGAATGGCCAGGCAAAAGACGATATTACAACTCGGACTGTGGCAGTGAGAAATGCATTCTTCCGGTTGACGAAAGCTTTATGGAGCCATCGTGAAATCACAACAAAAATGGAAGTCCGCATCTGTATAGCCGCGATTCGTTCAGTCTTGCTATATGGCTGTGAGACATAGCCAACGAGAATGGAGGATATTAAGAAGTTATCTGCCTTTGACCACTCAGTTTTAAATTATATTTTGCGGAATGAAATCTCACATGATCTTCACAAGTTAGAACACGTTCTTCGTCGCCCACCACAAGAATGACTTTCGTTACTTGCTAAACCCTCTGTTGGATGGCGTCAGAAACGAGTTGGATCAGTCAAGACCTGGACTGTTACGGTCAAGAAAGAATTTGAACGTATAGGTGGACCAGCTATATATGGACATAGACGATGGAAAAAAGAGTGGCTTCTATTACTGTCGACGATGGCATCAGACCGCGCCGCTTGGAAACGTTACCCTTGTCGCCACTGGAGCCAGTCTAACCAATAATGGTGTGAGCTGTTAGAAATTTATTAGAAATACAAGAAGAAATCTCTTTAGATTCAGGCCAAATATATTTTATCACAAAAATTATAAAATAACGGGAATTCATTGCTATATACTGTGGTACTCATCAGATGTGAAAGAAGTTTTATGGTTTTTGGATAAATTTCACTTTAAAATCCAAAAGTAAGATGTTGAGATTCAATCTTTATTTGTTGTTTGTGTTTTATTAGACTGGTGCTTTCAAATGAAAAAATTTTTTCGCAACAAGTTATTAATTTTTCTTTTATAGGCATTGGTGAATAATATTGGTATTTGGAAAATTTTTATAATAAATTAAATAGAAGTAGCTTTTTGATAACAAATTAATGAGAAAAATAATAAGTATAAATAGTAGTACAACAACAAATATTATTTATTTCGTATTTCAGCTGAGGATCTCGCCAAGCTGACTAGCCAAATTGCTTGAATTATTGAATCATTGATTTTTTTCTTGATAAAGTCATTTATTCATCGCATTTACGAATGTTGCGCTTGAAAGAGAAAATTTAGTATCATTTGGTAGAAAACAATGATTCCTTTATATTTGAAATAAACGATTTATGGCATATTAAAAATGAGTATTCTGAGTTATTTAAATTGTTTTCAGTTTTATTTTTTTTATTAATTATGTTGATAGAATAAATAATGATTCCAATTTATTCCCTAACTAAGCAGTGATTTACCACTAATACTAAGTTAAATTTATAATTATTTTTATACTGAACAATTTCAGTCAAATAATTTTTTATTTTGACAAAAATTTATTGAATGTCAATAAACATTGGGATTTCATTTGCATTGACTGTTCTTTGACGAAATTTTTACAACGAATTGAATTTTAACGAGTGAATTTTATTATGAATAATTCATTGGTTCACTAAATTTGCAAAAAATATAGATTAAAAATTGTTTAAAAATAAATTTTATTAAAAAATCCAGTAAAAAACAAAATAAATGGTTTGAATTGGAGTGTTTAGGTTAATGGTGCCATTTGCTAATTTAAGATATATAGTGCGGATTTTTTTCACAATAAATCTTTTCATCCATAAGCTTAAGGCTAATAAGACTCCGGGAGAAGATGGCCTCTTGGCTGAACTCTTCAAATGTTGTCCATCGTCTTTTTTAACGCATCTACAAATTTACTCTCTTTGTTATACGTTTATTTTGTTTCTTCTTTTTTGATTTTTCGCAACTTCAAAATTTTTAAGAAACAAAAAAATAGTTGTCAAGTAGTTCGATTAAAACAAGTAAAAAAAATTTAAAAAAACGAGAAAAGTTATGAAAAAAAGGAGAAAAACTATTGAAAAAATTTATTTATCGATTGCAAACATGTAAAAAAGATTGGTAAACTAAATGCATGCGAAGGTTTATTTACATAAAATATGTGGGTATTTCTTTCTTATCTGATTATCTTTTTCAGCGCTGCCAACTTCTATCTTCATCCTCATTGAATCACTATTTTTGGTTCAGCTTCACTAACTGATATGATCATTTTAATCAGATTGAATTACCAGCTACCACCCAGATTTTTCTTTTAATGACCGATTACAGGTCTAGAATTTATGGAGATTGTATATGAAGAATGTGAAGCAAATATTTTTTAAGCTAATGGAACTTAAAACTTAAAAATTTGCGTCAAACAATTAGAAAATTTATCGAGTAAACGAGTATAGAATATAACCGATTATCGATTAGAAAATTAAAGATTTTTTATAAGTTATAAGAATTCCCTGGATTAATAGGTAATTTGAATTCTACGAAAATTAACAGAAAATCATTAAGTGATAAACGTACAGCGCAGAAGACGGATGTTATAATGATAGTGAAGTAATAGATGCTCGACGTTTTTTATCCTTATCAAGATCCTCTAAAAATCTGTTTAGTTAGGAAATAAAAAATATAAATAAAAACGCCACGGAGTGAACAAAAAGAAGGGATATCATCAGTGAATAGACATAATAATTTTGCCCTTCCATCTTCGAAAAGAGTAACTCAATTCGAATAGCTCAAAAATAATATAAATTTTGAGAATTTTGGGCAATTTTTCAGTCATTTTTCTAATAATTCAATATTTTCTCGTCCAGCGCCTAATAGATTATTTTTGTATTTTTTATTTTTTTTTAAATTTTTATTTTTTTAACCACTCACATAAAAGGTCGGACAACTACTTTACTGTCACTCATAATTTTATATTTTTGCTTTGTGCATTATCAGATGGCAAAAAATCAAAGTTCCCAGCTTTCTTACTTCTTTTAAAGTATTGAGTCAATTTACTTTAATTCATAGGAAATTCTTGTCTTCAAGTGGCTCAGTTGGGTAACGATCACCTTTCAGACTAAGTTCTCTCAACTGGCTGTGATGTTAAATTTTTACTTATTCTTGTCGAAAATAGAATTCTAACTTTGAAACACAATAATTAATAGAGCCGATCAGAAGTAATATCGATGAGAAAATTGATCTCACTCTTTTGATTTTACCTTTTTTTATCTTGTGATGATAATCATTTAACCTAGTCAATTGCTTCAATTGCCTAAAAATCTTAGGAATATAGTACTTGAAATGGAACATTAAGTTACCATGGTTAATTAAAAATATTTCGAATAGGATGAAATCTTTTCAAAATTTGTTTGACTGCCAAATATTTCACAATTTTCGTCTTGACGTTTACATTTTTTTTCCTCTAATGGCACAAACCATTTAATTGGATCCACTGGGATATCTTCCTCACCACGGAACCACTTTATTCCTGACGAGAATCGAACCTAAGACAGTTTGATTTATCATATTAATTAGCTCATCATCTTCAGTATTCAACTTTAGCTTAAGATTATGTTTATCGAAAACCCAGAAATATGAAAAAATGATTCTTTCGAACATTATTTGTATATATATATATATATATGTTTGTTTGTGTATATGCATGTGTAATTTTATTTTCAAACTTATAATTTTCTACTTATCATGAGGCATTATGAAGATAAAAAAAAAACAGAAATTAGCACATAGCAGACGTGTTGTTCGAATAAACCAACCAACATTTCAAAAACACTTCATTGCCCGCTTCTCAGCCAATTAGTCGGTCATTAAACGAGTAGCAAATGATTTTAATAATTAATGTTCTTCTATTTATTCAACAATTTTTAAAATTTCAACAGATATATCGTGGATTTTTTGCATTTTTTATAAAATTCCATATTTCGGAAACACGAAAAATTCTATTTTCTTTTTTGTACTCAGTGTGAAAAAAGGCTAAATTTTAGGATTTTTGCTATTCATAAAAATTGATTTACGGCGAAAAGTTTAAATATTGAGAAGGATGTTTTCAATTTCGCATGTTTCGCATCAGGTAACGAGAAAATCCAGAAATATTACTGCGTTGAATAGATGACGACTTCACTGAAATAAATGGCTGCTATGGATAAGACCCCTAAAGCCAATGAAGGAGAGAAGGAGAGTGACACTTAAATAGATAGTAGCATAAAAGATTTAATAATCGAGCCGACGAGACTTAATACCTGCACCCGCACTATTTGGTAAATTTCAAGAATTGAAACCTTAACGTTAACTGTTCTATGTTTTTTGGTAGTGAATAATAATAAGATAGTCCTCACATTATTCGCTCCACTGGCTTTGAGCAATATGCCAGGGAGTCCCTTGGCAATAGAAATATAGTTGAGTCGCTAGTATCTCCTGGATTTTCATACAGGTTTGCTCCTACAGGGAATCGAACCTCAGCATCGGCGCTTTAAATCGAGCACATCCTATCCTCAAGTTCTTTAGTAGATTAAGTATATTCACTTTTTCCAGAAGGTTATACTTTCATCCATGAAGCTTATACTTTCTATAAATCACATAAGTTAGAATCGAAATTTTCAAATTTTTTATGTGTGGCATATTTCTTATCGTCAAGGTTTTCCAAAAATATTTAATATATTTATTATAAAAGGTAAAAATTTTTAGGCTCTTCAAAACTCGTTAAGCGTTAAGTTGTGCTTTTAAAGCGATTCATAATAGTTCGGATGATTTGAATGGTAACAATAGCTCTCTTTGGATCCCATCGATTTTTATTTTTACGGCATATTTGATCGCTTTCGAGCTATTTACATAATTATTGAAAATGAGTGAACGACGAAGAACCAGATTTATTTTTTATTTGCCGGAATAATCATGTGGATAATATTTCCAACAAATATTGCTTCATTAGTTTAATCGATTTGTGGAATATTAACACTGTTGTTGTTCATTGAATAAATTTCCGCATTTGTATGTTAAGGCTTTGTTCATCAGAACAATTTCTTTTCCCTTCTGTATCGCTTCTGTGTGTCCGACTGTTCCTTCTTCTTCTTCCCGTTACGGTTTTTGGCTCAATTAGCTTCTGAAGCCACGAGACTCAGGCATTTCTTGCGATGAACTGCGTTGAACAGAGATAAGAGCCATCGTTTCTCTGCAGTTCATACATATATCTATCTGCGGTTGTTACGGTCGCTAATTCATTCTTGATTTTAAATCATTTGAAATTGAAATAAAACTAATGGCTGAGGGAAATTTTATCAAAATATTTTGTGAGTATTTATGCACTGCTCTTCACATCTATTAAAATTCGCTAGTTTTATATCGACTGTGGAACGAAGTGATGTGAAATGCGATTATTTTGACGTCACATTCTGAAAGCACTCACATTTCAGGTTTGCATCACTGATTACTAGGTTGACATCTTCTTTTCTTCGGAATAGAGATATAGGTCGATCTTCAGAGCTGTATTTCAATTTTATTGATTGATTTTATTCCATCATGGGAGTCGAACTTCTGGTGACTTGAGAATATATTTTTTGATTCCATCAACACTTTGTTATGCCAGTCATTAGTTTATGCCAGTTATTTACATTTTATAGATAGATGTAGATCTGAGCCTGCGCACTATTTGGTACAAGTACCGTTTCGAATAACCAACTATCTTTTGGTTTCCGAAATATTTTTGGGATTTTTTTCAATTATGCATGCCATGTATGCTGTTGACATTGAATAAATCCACAATTTTTTGAATGTTGAAGCCAAAAAATCAAAAAAAATTTGTCAGAGCTTATCCTTGTGCTTAACCTATTTCGCTCTTTTAGCATTTATTCTATTAGTTTTCAGCTTTGACAACTCACTGATAACAGATTATTGATAACTATTCTCCATTTGTGGCTATTCTGCTAATGCAAGTTGTGTATATTGCATATAGCTAATTGATTTGATTATATTTTTCGGCCTTATTGATATTAATTTCAGCTCTAAAACTGATTTTTTTTCTTTTTCCATTGTTTATGGTCATTAGCAAAATTAACGATAGAAAATGGTGTTTTCAAATCATGTTAAATTCTATTAAAATAGTGTCACTTTCACAAATTATAAATTGATAGTAATTTTAAATTATAGTTGGGTTTTGACAGAATCTTTTAGCAGTCGTTTACCTGTTTCGAAATATTAAAATCATCAACAATTATCGATTCTGTCGAGAATTTTTTCATTAAAATTTCGTGTTTATATAAAATTTATAGAGTAAATAAAGGTAAGAAAAGATTTGCTGGGATTTTCTTGTTTATTTATTTTCTTTGGTATTTTGCTGGTTGAATTTCTTGTTATCTATTTAATATTAAATTTATTCTGGACAACAAACTTTATCCATTATTATTTTCTTCAAAAATCTGACTTTAAACTAAAATCCTTATCCATTTATTTGAAAAATTTTCGAATGTTATGTTATGATTCTAATAAAAGTTTCCCTCCCCCCCACCTCCTCCCCCATCAATCAACAAAAGATTCTATAGTATATTTTATATTTATATTTTATTTCATATATTTATATAAATATATATTTATATATTTTAGTAAAGTTTATATAGTGAATGCCGATGTCAATATGATTTTTGAAAACTAAGAATGAAAAGCTGATTTATCATTAAACAGCCGTCGAAACAAGAACTATTGTGAACAATAATATATTAAGAAAATATTATTATTATTATTAATATTATTAAGAATTTTAAACAAGGATAAGATGAACAAATGGTATTTTGGTTTGGCTGAAATCAATTGACTCGGATACGATTTCATCCTCTTGACAAGTACAAATCTATCGTTAAAAAGTAAAATCCAGACTCTAAGGACTCATTTATACATTTATTCCAAATTGACTTTATGGCGAAGGGAATTCGTTTTAGAAAAGTCTCGATAAGGCAAACCAGAAATTATAAATGTTGTTAGAAGAAGAAAAAAAGTGAAGATTTTGCATTTAATGATAACAACACCTTTTATAAATTTTTTTACTTGTACTACCAACACTTTTGAATTTAATTTCGATTTTAGATTTTAAAATATAATGAAAATAACAAATAAAAATTAAGTGGTAAAATACGATGTTGTGATTCAGATTTTTTCGAGAAATTCTGTTTTTTTTTCGTTGCAAAAAATATTTTCAAGAAATAATCTTATCGATAAATTTCTTTCATGGAAAGTATTTCTCTAAAATAATCGATCAAGGTCAACTACAAAAATCGCTAAAAACTAGCATCACATCAACTGTTCCTTTTTTATTGATTCTTTAGAGATTCACGTTGATCAAAAATCTATACATCAGCATTTTGTTTTTTGACAAAAATAGATAATAATTATTTATCTTAAAGCTTTATTGTGCCTTTTAGAGATAGGATAGCCGAGTAGATGGCGACTGAGATTATCGTGTTGAGAGGCAGTAGTAGGGTCCTGTTTTCGACAGGAATAAGCTTGTCATTAAAAATCTTCGTGGTGGTAATGATTCTATCGTGAATCACTCACTGAGAAAAATTTCCATCCAGCCAGCTGTGTAGCGTCAAGCCAAATAATCATTTCCTTCTATGTAAAAATTTACATGGGCGGTTTCTTTTTTAGAGTCCTGGTTGAACTCGCTCTACTGGCTTATTACATTGAGCAATATGCCAAGAAGTCCCTTGGCGATAAAAATACAGGTGAGGCGCCAGCATTACCTGGATTTTTGTACAGGTTCACTCCTGCGATGAATCGAACCTCAGCATTGGCTTCCAAGCAAACAACAACCCGATGAGCCATTCTATCACCAGATGGTTCGTTGGTTGCACTGAATTTCTTAATTCATCTAGTTTTCATATTATTGCTTGTAAAGTAAAAATATTCCTCATCAAATGTTCAGCACTGTCTTAATTACTTCTATAAAACTTGATTTTGCGAATTGCCAAAAGAAATTATATATTACGATCAGCCACAAACTGTTGGTTATTCTCAAATATAACTTCCATGTTTTTTATGAAAAAAAATTTTTTCAAATTCATAGTATTATCAGATTTCAAGTTTTTTACTTCTATTCGTTATTTAGTTGTTATTTAGTTGGAAGCACTTTAGATAAAAACTAAAAAATCTTTTCAGCCACTGCGACACTGTTTTTAGTGTTCCGCATTTTGTGGACGAAATTTTAAAAAAATTTTTTTTTAATTTCCATCAAATATCGACGCTAATATTGATAAATGATGGAAGCAGAGATTAAGGAGAGAAGAGGACAAATCATATTGATAATAATTTCTTAATTAGTCAAATGGTGGCGATTTTTAAGTAACTTAAGTTAAGTTTTTTGTTCTCAGAATTCTGATTTCAAGCTTTTATCTTTTTTCGCTCACAGATGTGGAACATATATATTCAATATTTGAATTCGTTGCAAACCACAGTATTTATTCACATTTCGAGGATTTTTTCGAAAAAAATCTGTTTGACGATTAAATATCTTTGAATTTCCTCTTTTTCTTCTAATTATTTTCAACATTTCTGGTTTTGGCTATTAATGATACCGCTTCAGCAGAGAATCAGTCTTTGGGAAGTATAGACAGATGCACGATAACTTTTTTTTCATATTTTTCATTTTCTGGCAATTTTCTATCTAATATTCGTCCATTTTTCTTGGAAAAGCATGGAAAATAGTTCATGGATGTTTGGCTTATGCCGATTTTATTAAAATATTTCATTTCCAGTAATTTGGTCATGAATTTTTATACTTCACCATAAAATTTGATCGACTAGATTTTGGTCTTTACTATTTCTTTTCGAAAAACCATTTCTGCATGTAATAGTTGATAATCATTTGCGTTTTTTTTTCAAGGATGGAATCAGTTGTGAAATTATTATTTCTCTTAATTTTCAACTACTCGTTCGTTATTCCTCAGATGTTGATCTAGGCAAAAAGCTGTTCGGTTATGCGATAATTACTCGCTATTTTTTAAATTCTAAATTTTTTTCTCTAATTTTTTCGTCAATTTATTAAAATTTTGCAAGTTTATTCATCTATATGAAGGTTTGATTATTGGCCTGTTTAACTCATATTATTTGTACCAGGTATATTTGTATATTACTGCGGGTGTTTATTTATTTATCAACAAACTTGAGTTGTATGTAGTGTTATAAAATAGAATAAAAAGTTATACAAATGTAGCTAAATTCATTGAAATACGTATGCATTAGGCTTCTTTCAAGATTTTATCTAAATTAGGTTGTCAGCTCTTATTATTTTAGATTTCTGATTTTTGCTGAATTTATATAATTTATTTGTGAATATATGAGCTAATTTGAATTTTCATACTGCTAGAATTCGATTAGGTCGCTTCACTGGCTGATATTATGGTGAGAAGTTAGTTAGTACGGCAAAAAGGAGTTGGTAGTACTACTCGATAGTACTATGGATTTTTTAAGGACGGATTTGCCGATAATATTACGACGGCGCATTCAGCAGGCAATTTATTCCAGTAATTAATATTACGAATGAAAAAATTGTGCGAAATTTCAGCTGACCATACTTCATTTTTTTTTGCAAGCTAAATGAAACAAAACGAAAATACGCACGAAGGGTTCTATAACGAATGATGGTTCGTTAGATAATAACAAATATTAGCGAATTGATGATGTTTAACCGAATTCCGAATTTTTCTGATATTTGCTCTATAACTTTTGGTTTCATCAAAAATTCTACTTCCTTCACCAATCACCGTATTCATCAAATCTTATTTCTCATTAATTTCAGTGATGGCGACATTTTAAAGAAATTTTTTGAATTATGATCACTTGTTTCCTTAGTTATTTTTTAATTTATTTATCAGCGCAATTTGTGTTATGAAATTTAGATTTTTAAAAACATTCGTAAAAAATGCAATTCGTAATATCAGTGAAGAGTATCATGGTATTTACTTTTTGGACAACGCGGCCGAGTATTTGTCATTCAATCCATCGTCTTAAGCATAAGAATTTGGACCTTTATTCTGAAAGAATGAACTTTTCATCAAAAATTCGAGTAGTGCTTTGAGTAATAGTAGTGTAGTGCAAGTAGTCCTACTTGTGCTTCTGTCTTCTGCCAGGTAAAAATTTCTGATTGTATTAGTAACCAGCGAAGGGAGATTAACAAGAAATGGTAAATGGTAGCTAACCACTTGTTAAGAAAGTGTTAAGAACTAAGTCACAGCTCTAACTCTAAAACTATGATCTTATAGTATCTTAGCCGTTAACAAAATGTCTAAATAAACCTTCAAAATCAAATTTTCTATTAATATTGGCTAAAATTAAATTCTTTTCGTCGAACATGCCTTATCATGTAAAAAAACTTGACTAGCTTATCGATTAAAATTTGTCCGAAGTTCAAAAATAATTTTTATTAACATTTTTATGCAGTTGCAATTTGCTTATTCTTTCTTTCTAATTCTTTTTTTATAATTCATTATACTCGTAATATTTGCGTAATGTTTTTTGTTTTATTAGTTTTTTGTCATTTTGTAATATCTCGTGAAATTGTGGAATTCATGGAATCCGAGCTTATTTTTATGAAATTCCATAAAATTATCCATGAGGACATAAATAAATCTAAGAAAAGGGATGGTCGAGTGGTACAATTGCTTCGATTCACATTGAGCATCATAGGTTTGTTTCTCTGCTTCGATAGGACTTATTAAAGCTAAACATTTTTTAACAGAGCGCAAACCTTTTTGGTGCGAGAAATAGGACTAAGAATAAGGTTGTGTGAGCGATGCTTAGTAGGATTTTAATTTTTTATAGCCATTATTCAGTTCGGCAGCGGTTGATTTTAAGCTACGAATTATGATAGATTGCTTCATTTCTTAGAAATGCAAACTGTTCACTTAAGAAAAACTTAAGAAAAATTAATTATGCATTAAATGGTGCGATAAATATTATTAATTTACAAAAATTACTGCAATGACTGCATAAATTTTAAATTAATAGGTAATACATATTCGGCATTATAGTTTTACTCCCGAGAGTGGTTAATATTCGATGACACGATATCTCAAATCTGTATCATACAAAAAAATCTCCTTAGATAAGCTTATAACGAGTGAAGCATGTCGTTAAAAAATCGGAGTAATATGGAGATCCACCTGTACTTCTGCTCGAAGTACTCTCTGTACTCTCAGGAAAATGTACTCTGTACTTTCTTGGTGCAGCCTTAAAAGAAATGGCGAATACTTACATAAATACCTGAATCGCTGTTTATATGGTTTTTTCTTGTTTATTGGAAAAAAGTTCCTGAAAATTTTAAATTGTCATTTTTCGTAACAAAACTAAATTAATTTTTACCTTTGTTAGAGTATGTGTTATATTTATTTGTCAATAATCTCAGTTGATTCAGAAGCTGATAAAAATCATGAAATTGTTAATTTTGGTTATAAATGACATTAAATTGGTATTAATAAGTACCACTGATAAATTAACTGATTAAAAAAAATGCTTTTACAAAAGTAGATTAGTAAGCAGATCTGGTTTTATTATCTGTAATTTATGAAAAAAATGTTAAAATGTTTTTTAATACATTTAATATTTTTCAATATATTTAATAATATTTTGGTAATTTATTTTTTTCGTTATGTCAGTTCGTAGAAAAGTTCTACCGATGTGACAAATTTTTGTGGAGAAATGAAATTCGCTCTTCGAAAAATAAATTATAAATCATAGAAAAAAGAAATATAAATTATACAAATTTCAACTTTTTATGCAAATTTTTCAACTGTTATCTTCATTTTTTCTACTACTTTTCTTAAATATATTTATTTAAATAAGCACCAAATTGGCCAATTGTTATGCGGTTGAATTTATAGCATTATCGTTAATAAGAAAATGATAGATTAAATGGTCACAGGATACGGATTTAGATATAAAATATAGCCATTGGCTGGTCCTCTTCGATTTTGACTCCATTCATCGCAGAGTTTAACAAGTATAGCGAGATATGCGTAATTCCTACGATAGGCAGCGAAAAATATGGCGTAGATGAGGCTCTGTAATATCATTTAAATGAAAGTGGATGGTTCGCTGGTTAGGGGCATTTTTCAGCCACCACAAGAGTTAATATATATTTCGTTATTTGCTCCATTCTTCTAAACCCTGTGATGTATGGCGTCAAAAGCGAGGTGGACCAGTCAAGACCTGGACTGCTACAAGAAAGATTTTGAAGGTATAGGAAGATCAGCGATATACGGACTTAGACGGTGGAAAAAAGAATGGTTTCTATTACTATTAGAGATGGGATTTCAGATCGTGCAGTTTTAAAATGTCTTACGCTTATAACCAGTGAAACCATTTTTAACCAGCAGTAATGGTGAGAATTATTAGAAGAAGAAGAAAGTGGAAGCAATGATGTGAAACATTCCATTGGTGAACTCATAAAAGCATAACATAGTGGTCAAGAGTGGACAGCTTCTCATATCCATTTCCACTCATTGGCCATCTTTCAAAAAACAAGGTCGAACCACAATCTCATGGAGTATTGCTTCTTATTTATCGATTTATATTTTTGATGCAGTGTTTGAAGCTTTATCTAGCATCATTTCTTCACTGCCAGCAAGGATTCGTCATCAGCATGTTTAGGATCTGTGATACTATGCTTAGGACTGAATTAAGCACATTTTAAATGTTGGCAAACATCTTTACTCCAATCTTTCGTTTAAATGAATATTATAGATAATATAGCCCGACCAGTCCTAATTTTGAAGGCGTCAATTCCCCCTCTGCTAGTATGAGTCGAATGGTCTCTAGAATCGTCGCATTTCACTCTCCAGCCGCCATCCTATTGATTGAGATGAAGGCACCGCAAAAATAAAACAAATCTCCAGTAACGTACCAAACATACCAAAGCATGCATCCGTTCAATGGTAACACTTAAAGACTTTAGCCCGAAAATTGTCTTTTTAAATTTGTCTATTTAAATTTTGGGAGCTCCCAATTCATTCCAACAGCCAGCGGAAGTGGCATAACAAAAGTGGTTGGTGGTGCTCACTAACCACTTTTTTTACATAATTCGTCATCCTAATTATTTATTTATATTCCTTAAACATCTCACCCATCTACTGAGAAAGTAAAAGATGAAATCAATGAATTGCAATAAGTGATTTTTCTATATTAAGGACGATATTACTGAAATATTAATATTCATCACTGTTTCAAATTGCACAAATTACAATAATCATTTCCAGAAATATTTTATTTGTAAATTTTCAAAATGTATTTGCAAATGAAATTCGTTTAAAATAAGAGACAATCAGGAGAGCAATAGCATTAAAAAAGCTTATTTCCTCTTGAATGTTGAGTGGCACTTAGCAATGATTAACGAAATGCTCTCTAATATTTTATCTCTAAAATTTTTATCTCAAATAGACATTTGATCAGAAAACATTTCGAAAAATTTTCTTTCGAGCGATTTTCGATAGGCATTGCATTAAGTACCTTTAAAATAAAATTCTTCTCATCACATTTGCTCTATGTTTGTCGAGTTTTCCTCATTTTTTCTCCAGGATACACTGGACACATCGAAAAGATATTTAGTCATTTCAATTGTAAATTCATTTTTCTTTAAAATTATTTTTGTCTACTTTATTTTCTATTTGTTTCATCACTTATTAAATTAAGATTATATAAAAAAAGATTAGCGGTTATCACTTCTAGTTTGATTACCTCTGCTAGTTCCATATTAGTACGGTGAAAGAGTTATTTGGCGTATAGATTGGTCACTGGCCTCAGATTTTTTCATGATAGATTTAATATCCCAATTGGTGGCAGAATCCGGACCTGCAGTATAGTTATTATTTCCAATTTTAATTTTGAATATAATCAATTTTTTTTGATTTATAACAATATAAAATATAGGTTTGAGATCCTTTCGGAGACCTTTTTGCTAAAATTACTAAAATTCACTAAAATTTACGAGTGAGTGCCGTATTTTGAAAATTTATTCATCGAAAAAATGAATAAATAAATGAATAATTCAAAGCGTGTTTCCATAAATTTACTGGAAATTTCTTCCAGTGAATCATCCACTTTCTATATTTCTTGATTAACTTCAGTAAAAAACTCATAATGGAGATAGGATGGCTCAATGGATTGCTGCTCAATTGGGAGCGCCGATGCTGAAGTTCAATTTCCCGCAGGAGTAAACCTGTACAAAAATCCGGGTGGTGCTGGCGACTCACCTGTATTTCTATCGCCAAGGGCTCCCTGGCATATTACCCAATGAGACAAGCCAGTAGAGCGAGTTTAACCAATAATGGTGAGGACTCTTAAAAAAAAAAAACTCAAAAACTTAAAAACTAATAGGTTAGTTAACAATTTCTATTTTTAGAACCTTCATCATTTATTCTTATACCTATTCTTATTCTTATCCTTTTTATCGGAGCTTTTCGGTGGAATAGCGCTGTAATAATTATCTTTTAACTATTATCTTAGAAATATCACAAATCACACTTAGGTCAGGAGAGTGAGGTTGAGTGACAACTGATTATCACGGTAATTTTCTTCAATAATTTCATCGTCATAATATTTTTCTTCATTTCAGCCAATCTTAAACAGCGATACTACAGGAGAAATGAAAAAATAAACTAATATATCTATCATATTTTGCATCAAGTTTTTATCAAATGCTCAATTTCTTGAAATTAAGGCTTTTTAACAAAGATTTTTCAGATTCTTCAAATATTTAAATTTTCTCAGATGAAAGCTATTTGTTTTTCCAACCGCAAATCTTATATTCCTCTCTCATTTAAAGAGAATAGAGTGGATCAGTGTTATTACACAAGTTGTTATTATCAGTGTTATTATCAGGTTGTTATTCAATTTGGAGCGCCGAGCTGTTCTATTCCCCACCGTATTAAATCTGTTCAAAAATCCGAATGATGCTGGTGGCTCACTTGTACTTCCATCGCCAAGTGACTCCTTGGCATATTTATCTAGTCTAACCAGTAATGATGAGGGTTATTAAAAAGAAAAATTGCTTTTAAATGATAGATCGGCCAACCAGTTATTGCCATGAGTAATGTGGTAATAGCTCGAGAGATAATTGTGGTTTTTCGGGAATTCGATTTAAAACCAGAAAATTTGAAAATTTCGATTCATATACTATGATCTGTAAGATATTGTGTTATATTTGTATTTAGTATTACTAATTTTCCACATTTTCCAGAAGAAAGAATTTTTCTAAAAATTTTTATTCCACCACCAAACCAAAATTCTCCCATGCAAATAAAATATTTATTAATGAAAAATGGCAAATATCCATCATAAAAAAATAATTTTTGTAAAAGCAATGCTAATAAAAAAAAGGGCATGATTGTGATGTTGACAGTGCTCGATTCTGCAGTCTATTAACTGACATACCTTATTATTTTCGATATTTCATCCTTTATGGTTCGATTTCTTATCTCATATATGATCGTGAGAACAATTTACTTATTTCTATTTAGTTTCGAGTGCAACTTTGAAGTACACTTTTCTAGGAAATATTCCACGAATAGATTTTAGTTAATCATTGGAAGCTACAGTAAAATGGCATTTGTGCAAACATCGTAGGAGATAAGTTTTTTGCCTAAAATTTTTGCATTTGCTTGATTTCCTTTGCATTTCCTCACATCTTTGCATTCTGTAGAAGTTTGAGGTCCAAAAACGAGGAAAATCAAATCAAATTTTCATCTATAAAGCATTTATTTTCCATGTATATTTATTTGCACCTAACACAACTTTCGGAGTCTCTCTATCCAGAATTTTAAATTTTTTTTCTAAATAATTCATCTATAGAAGAAAATTTTTGGTCAAATCTAATGTTTTTTACTAGTTATGGGGTTGTTATATCGCAAATGAGTAAATTTATCATTCGAAAATTGGTCTTGGCGATTCGTTTATACTTCTACCGTTAAGCGACTCGCTGGCAAACAGCATAGGAATAGTCAGCGAAGCGAATAACCAGAGTTTAACCTTCTTTATTTCAAAAATTTCTTAAGAGCTCTGAAAAGAACGGAAAATGAAGAAACCTAAAATAAATATAAATATAAATAAATATAAATATAATATTAAATATAATAAATATAATAAAATATATATATAAATATAATATTAACATGAATATAATATAATATATAAATAAATAAATGTAATCAATTACAAAGAAGATTAATTCATACAAATCAAAATAGATATAAAATTAAAGGTCAAAATACATTGTAATAAAAGAGATTTTTAGGCTAATGCTTAAACGAATGCTGAAACGAATTTATTTATTTTTAAAATTATTAATAGAATTAACAGGAATAATTTGTTTAGTAGTTTATTCAAGCATTGATAATGCTATTGAAAAAATATCAGCGCAAATTAATTTTGCAGACAATTTCAATCCATCATCACTTCCTGTTGAATTATTCAAATCAACGTTAAAATTTTTATCGAAAATATTATTGTAAAAATATTAATCTAAAAAGATTAATTCGTGTATTTTTGGGAAAACTGTGGACTTATATAATTCTAATTAACTTATAAACGGTTGAAGATTCAAATCTTAAAAACGACATAGGAGATATTTTTGCAGGTTCTTAATTAGCTTAGTCGAGTTTTTCAATTTAATTATGTAGCACCTTATATTTTAAAAGAAACCCAATGAATGCTTTCTACGTTTTAATAAGGAAGATTTCAAATCGATTTTTGAATATCCTAAGTAATAGGTCTTTTTCACCATAACCCATCTATAAAAATCGGGGTCGAAATTCCCATCAGCGTGTCCTATAATTTTCAACATCTTACTGGAATTAATTTTTAGTTTATTTATTTAATAAGGAAGCAGAATCTAACTGAAATAAATTAAGAAATACTATTGAAGGTTCGAACTGATTGATACCGGTCAGTTAATTCTATATTAATTTAAGTAGATCGTCGGAAAAAATCTTTATTGAACTGAATGATTTGCTAGAAATTATATCGAGCTTATTATTAAAGCTTTAGCTAAATCTAATAAACACCAATGATCGCTGTGCACAAATCAGTCGATTTTTATGAATTATCAAAATCTTCAGTCTAGAAAATCTGATCTCTTTTCTCATCTGCCTGAAATTTGAAATTTTCGAAGACACCGAAGGCTCTATTATTCATGCATAATACATTTATATATGAATTGATTCTATTATTATTGCAGAAAATGAACTGGTTTCTGAAAAACTGGCTACTGGTATCAACAATAATTGCAGTAGTATTTGGTGCCTTATTTGGATTCATATTACGTTCACTTAGTTTAAGTCCGCAATCCATCATGCTTATCAGTTTTCCGGGAGAAATTTTGATGCACATGCTCAAAATGATGATTCTCCCACTTATCACCAGTTCACTTATATCAGGTCTAAATCTTTTTATTGAATTCGAGCTTTTTTATGATTCCAAAAAATAATCGAATTTTTTTAGAAAGCTCATGTAGAAGTGATTAAATTCCGATAATCTAAATTTCAGTCAAAATTTGTAATCTGAATCCAGGCTCTTAGATTCATTTTGAGATCTGAAGATTTGTATGAAAATATTTAATGTACTACTTTTATTTAGTTTTACTTGTTGTATAAAGTTTTTACTATTCCATTTGTTCTATAAGAACTTCTAAATAAAGATTAAATATTTATAAATACTTAAATATATTACACTATATTATAAACAAGGCATGCTTTGATACACAAGATAAGAATTCCGGCTGGCATCTGGCTTTCCAGAAAAGGTCATTTGCCAAAGGCCCTGACTCACCAACTTTTAATCTTCTAAGCCTTTGGTAGAGAAGTCGATTTCAGGAAGACCCATACCACTTACAGAGAGTGAGAAGGGAAAATATATATATATATATATAAATATTTATATTTTATTCAGGATTAGCACAGCTTGATGCAAAACAATCTGGGAGAGTAGGCTCTCTGGCCATTCTATATTATTTTGTTACAACAGCAGTTGCTGTCGTGGTAAAAACGCTACTTTTTTCTTTTTCATTATTTACCAATATTTGAATGTTAAATTTCAAAGTGATAAAGGAGATGAAAAATTTAGAATGAACTTTTCTGAGGCTTTAATTCTAAATTGTGAATTGTTTGCAGTTAAATTATGATTTAAAATAGGTTTTCCACAAATTCTTTTCAAAACTACATATATATATATTAGTATATATATATATACTAAACGGTTTAACTCATTAATTTATTGGATATTTAATAGTAATTTTCAAGAAGCATAGATCTTGGCCACTTATATTTTTAGACTGGCATATTCCTCGTACTAATGATTCATCCCGGTGATCCCAACATTAAAGAAGATTTAGGTGAAGGAACCGAAGGAAAAACAGTCAGTACAATAGATACATTCTTGGATTTGATAAGGTATTAATCGTAATGTTTATTGTCTACGAATATACTTATTCATATTTTTTGAATAATTATAATTATTTTCTGCTATTTTATTAATATAATAATTTGATACAGTAGATTTTTTGTTTTCCGCTTTTCCACTTTAAACAACAAAAAGTTCATAGAGAAAGAGAAATTTTGTTAAATTAAATCTTTCTCCCCATAATTCTGGATTTTGCAGACTTTGTTGAAAAATTTTGAAAAAATAATGGCTCATTCTTAGCTCATAAATAATAAATTTTCTAGAAATATGTTTCCTGAAAACATCGTTCAAGCATCGTTTCAACAGGTACAAACAAAGTATATTGAAGTTAAACCGAAAATATTGAAAAAAAATACCACTGAATTGCAACTTGCAATCAGTAACGGTTCAATGAGCATTCTCAAACCTACTGTTGAGTATACAGCTGGAATGAATGTATTGGGTTGGTCATTTTACTTAAATATAATCTTTTCATCAATAGTTGACAAATTTAGTCAAAGTTTTTAATTGACTATTGGTAATAAATGCAATTAAGTAAGTGATTAGCCACTTTTTCCGTTGGACTTACTTTACTAATTGCTATGGGATAAGACAATTTAGCAAGAGAGTCACTTTTGATAGAGGGTTCCCAGCAGCACCTGGATTTTAATTCGAATAGGTGTGGCCGAATCAGATGCTCGACAAAATGAACTAAGCAGCAGTCGTTGACTGTTGACTGTTCCAATTTTTTTTGCTATTGATATTTGCTATTTTTTGCTATTTTGCTATTGATAAGAGTTTCAATATACTTGAAGCATATTTACTATTAGCTGTTTTCTTCTCGATTAGCTGGGAATTTTTTTTTGAATCATTATAGGTATTATCGTATTTTGCATTGCTTTTGGAATCGTTTTAAGTCAACTTGGTGAGCAAGCTCGTGTCATGGTAGAATTTTTTGCAGTGATGGATCAAGTTATAATGAAACTTGTTATGATGGTCATGTGGTTGGTTTTATGATTCTTTCATAGCCCTAAGGAATTCGGTTCAACAAATTTTCTAAATAAATTTTTAGATTTCTAATAATAATCATTATCACATAGCAGGTTTATAATAATATAATATAAGTTAATATAAGTTATAATAATATAATACTATAATATAATATAAGTTGCTTCTTTGCTTCTTTGTTTAATAACATCTGAAAATCATCCAATGGTAAGAGAGCCAATTAAAATTGAAATTATGTCCATCAAATTATTTAAAGAAAAAGCTTAATTCAGGTATTCTCCCATTGGCATTCTCTGTTTAATTATGGGTAAAATTTTGGAAATTCGAGATCTAGCTGAAACAGCGAAGATGCTTTTCATGTATATGTTAACTGTACTTTCCGGTCTAATTATTCATGCTCTCATAACTTTACCAACAATCTTTTTTCTTTGTACTCGAAAAAACCCTTTTGTCTATATGCGTGGATTATTACAAGCTTGGATTACAGCACTTGGAACAGCTTCGAGGTCATAATTCATCTATTTCATTTTTTTGTCAAATTATTTATTTGTGACCCGAGTTGCTTTTAGCGACGGGAAAGCACATACTTCTAAATATTTCTTGGAACGATGTAATTGAATTCATCTGCTTTATCAATAATTCAATTTTTGAAATTTGGGGCATTAAAATCAGCTAAAAATTCGGTTTTTATAAGGTGAATAGGTTTTGAGATTGGATTTGCTAATAATAGAATTATAAAATGATAATCTTGATTATTTCAGTTCCGCAACATTGCCACTGACATTTCGTTGCTTAGAAGAGAATCTTGGAATTGATAGACGAGTAACGCGATTCGTTTTACCCGTCGGGGCGACTATCAACATGGTACTTTTCATTGTGGCTTTAAATGAATAAATTTTGCAAAATGTAAATATTCTATTCATATTCTCAACATAAGTTATCAATTTTCATATCCTGCCAGTATAGTTGCACAAAAAAGACAGGTTAACCCACTATGCAAATATATTTGATCATTTCTTGCATGGGCATTACATGGGCATTTTATGATATAGTATTGGTAGCATACAGCTACTTGAAGGTAAAATTCGACCGAAATATATTCTATATTCTTCCATTTTTGGGATGGTACTGCACTGTATGAAGCTGTAGCAACCATTTTCATCGCTCAAATGAACAATGTTCAGTTATCTTTTGGTCAAGTGGTTACAGTTAGGTTATTTTTTTGATTTTGTTTTAGTGATACTTTTTAAAATTAATCTACATCTTTCATTTTAGTTTGTTTATATCTGGAGATTATGGATACTTTTTCGAATTTATGGTATAATTAATACTGACCAATTACAGCTTGACTGCCACCTTAGCTTCAGTTGGAGCAGCTTCTGTGCCTTCTGCTGGCCTTGTTACTATGCTTATTGTTCTCACAGCAGTTGGACTTCCTGTTAAAGACGTATCTCTTATAGTTGCTGTTGACTGGCTTCTGTGAGTTGTTTCTTTTTGTTTTTTTATAATTTATAATTTGCTATTATTTTCTTCTCCAAGTTCTGTCTATAATCAGAGCGAAAACTAGAAAATATTGCCCAAAATTGCCTCTTTTGACTATACATGTCAATAAATGGCACTACTGATAATGGCGCATACACAAGCGTTGGATTATGTTCTAGATGAATTATGGTGAAAATTGAGGTATAGCAGATATATTTATAAATTTTTCATAATTTTTTATCAATATTCTAGTGATCGCATAAGGACATCGATTAATGTTCTTGGTGATGCGTTTGGAGCCGGAATTGTTCATCACTTTAGCCGTGATCATTTGGCTGCTATGGATGCAGAACATAAACTTTCACATCAAATATTTGATGACCATGGTAATAGTGAACTAATAGTTAACAATATTTAAAGGATATTAACATTATAACTCACTAAATGATAAATAACTGAATAAAGATAATCACAAATTTTCTTTAGCTTAAAAAGAAAACAATTGGAATTCAGTGATTCATTGACTTAAATTTCTGGACTAACTTTTAAGTTGTATTATTTTTTCTTGAAAATTTCCAATCATGCATTTTCAACTTATTATTAAAAAATTTGAAATATTAATGATGCCAGCAATCTAATCATTTCCGATTTCATCCTATAAGATTGTCTTTTGATTTGTTGTATTAAGTGAAATTATACTTCTTTATACTTCTTTATAATTTCATTTTCTCGCATCTTTCTGCAAAAAACAAAATTAGTTTTTCGAAAACTTTCGGATTTCCTTCCTTATTAATTAGCATTAATCGCTAATGCAAGGTTACAGATTTATAAGAATTTGTTTTAATTGATCAAAATTGTCGTCATAATCTTCCGTGAAATTCGTAAATAATGAATTTTTCATAAAAAGATTGAATTCATTCTTACAGGACAACATATTGAATTCGCGAAGAGTAATAGTAAACTGTGGTCAAGCAAACGCGATGGTTATTCAAATGTGCCCACTGATGATTCCAAATCATAAGTAGAATCTATGAAAATTTCCATAAAACTCTGATTACAATATTGAAAACTTTTTTCGTGTGAAATGGCCAGCAAACTTTTCGATATAAACAATATAGCTTTATAGCTTTTTTAATTTGAAAACTGTTATCTAAAATTTTTTCTATAATTTACTTTCAGAATATCTCGAAAGTATCAAATATACTTATATTTTTGATATTTTCATTCGCATATTTTTCGATTTATTTCCAGACTTCTATTCATTTTTAGATTTTTCAAATATCTCAGAAAATGCAAAATTTTTTTGTAGAAAATTTTGTATTTTTGTAAAATTTTCAATAGATGCTGTCTAGTTCAGTTTAGAAAAATCCAAAACTGCTCGATCAATATAAATCATTGATATTTTTTTAAAATCTAATTTGCCTCTTTGCGTTTAATCTTTATGTTTCTATGGTTGTTTAAATTATTAATGTAGTGAATTGAAAAGAACACTGGCATAGAGAAATTATTAGTAAATTTTGAATTTACTAATAATTTTAAATTTTTTGAATACATTTTGAATGGTGGTCTGGATTTGTGAGCGCGCTGTAAAAATATGAGAGTGACAACTACTAACAATTTTGATGGTTTCTTTTATTATCAAATTTTCGCTGGTTTATTTTTAGATTTTTTACTTTTATTCATTTTCGTTAATTTATTCAAAGTATTGCAAATTTTTGCTAAAATTTGATTAAAAAAATAGTGAAAGATAAATAATTTCCATGTTCATTAAATTTTTTTTAGAATCTAAATGGGCTTTTGAGTTTACTATTTTACCGGTTTTAATTCACTTTATATATATATATATATATTTCATTTTGGATAGCTTTTACTTAAAACTCCTAAAAATTGTTTTCTTAAAGCAAATGCGAAAAGAAAGTTTTGAAGCAATGAAAGAAAGTTTTTAGGTTAGCTCTTCCGTTTGGAAGTCCTTGAAAAAGAAAAATCTGAGTAGAAGTGATTAGTGAGCATCATTTCTCGTTAAACTCGCCCCATTTGGCCATCTTAAAAATAATTTAAAAACTACTGAAAGCATTAACTTTTAGAAAAACAATCCGAAATAAGTCGAAATAATCCGAATTACAATTATAACTCTGTTGAGATTTAATCCGGTTTAACCTTTTTTTTGAATCCATTTTATTTCAATTTAAAACTTGCTGTTGTATATTTTTGTGGATATAATATTATGTATTCATTCACAAAAAATGCACAACGGTGGTTTAATTATTACTGAAAATACGAAAAGTATGGCTGTGCACTTCGATTTTTTTCAATTTTCATAACTCGTGCAGTGAGTTATATACATTTGTATCCAAAACATTTGATATTAATCACTAGTGCAGACAAATAGTTCCGATATTATAGTTGTTAATTTTTCTTTTTCTTCTTTTACATCCTTTTTATGGCTTATTTTTGTTAAAAAAATTTTAAGCATTAATTCAATTTGATATTCTACTCATATCCTATAACAAAGTGATTGTGAGCGGATTTTAAAAGCAACCTACAGTTGCTTTCTCTAAAATCCGACTGATTACAAATTTTATAAATTATCATTGTGAATTTCATCAAAAAATGAGTTCTGTGGTAGTTGGTGATTAGTGATTTTTTAAAATGTTCAAATAATATTTTGATTTCATTTTTAATAGAGTTTTTATTTTTGGAAAAATTAATATATATCTTAAATTGCGTGTTAAAAGACAAGCAAACGTTCTGTTCTGTTCTGTTCAGACCAGTGAGCTTAAAAACATCTTTATAGTTAATCTACCATCAATGCAAGCTATTAGAAGAAAAAAGAATTAATGTGAATGAAATATGGCATGGGTATTGCAAAAATTTAAATTTTTTTAAATAATAAACTTGAAAGTTGGCAAAATTAGTGAAATTGAATCCCAGGCTTTAGTATCCAGGAGTCCTCAGGTCTAAAAATAAAAAGCACGCGAAAAATGAGTTGTATTTATTTTTTTTTGAATTTTTATTTTTGATTTCTTTATTACCTTTTCTATAAGTTAATTTTTTTTCCATTGTTAAAAGAATTTTTAGTTAAAATTTTTCGAAATAATTTTCGTTATTCAGATTAGATATTCAACAGTTTCTCATTAACATTATTGTCACTGAGATTTCTTGTCCGAGAATTATTTCAGTGGTAAGTGACCTCGATGGAGGTAACTGAAATTAAAAAATCAAGTATTAATTGAAGTTATGATAACTTAGTAATGAATCAAGTCAATAGGTAACTCTTTTTACTACAGATTGTATTAGATATTCATCTAAGTGATTTAATGATGAGAAAGATTAGCGAAATGAATGAAGGAAGATACTAGCACAATGAATACAATTTCCATCTTTGCCATCGAGACCCGGCGGACCGCGTGGTCCAGGTAGGCCTGGTTGTCCTTCCGGTCCACTCCGACCAGCATCACCTTCTTCACCAACTGCTCCACTGTTAAACACGCCATTGAGACCTTGCAAACCTGGTAAACCCGGTTGACCCACTCTCCCTTTGAGGCCTTCAGGACCTTGTGATCCTGATCTACGAAGGACATGCCCAGGCGCTCCTTTCTCCCCCTTTCTTCCGGGACGTCCTTGTTGCCCCTTTAGTCCGAACTCTCCAAGAACACCCTAAAAAATTGTATCCATATAGTTGTAAAATATTACAAATGAAAAATCACAAATCGCGTACATTTTCACCCCCAATCCCATCTTTGCCTGGTTCTCCTTGCGTTCCTCTTGGTCCTGGTGACCCTCTGAGACCTCGAACTCCAGTGTTTCCTTGGGGTCCAGGAAGGCATATCATGCAAAGTTCTTTTTGTTTTTCTGGAACTGTGCTAGCATCTTTTCCATTCTTTCCGTTTTTACCTGGTCGTCCATCTGTTCCAGGCATGCCTTCATCTCCAGCACGACCAGGCAGTCCTGCTGATCCCTAAAATGGCGAATCTTAAGCTTTTTTTATGGAATTTTTTTGTTATTTTGGCGAACAATGACGAGGAAACCATTTCTTTCGATCTCTTTCATTAGATATTAAAAATCTTTGAAAATATCTTGGTATCAAATTCTGAACATTTTCTATCAAATATTTTTCGTCAGTGGAACAAGTTTGTGAACCTTTTAAAAGGTATCTGAAGAAAAAACTAATGCTGACTTGATGGCAAATACAGCATTCCGTCATTAACTGATTTGTGTAAAACTGGCCAATCCTTTGGTTATAATATCCACCATTATGAATGTAGTAAGTGTCGAGAATGCTGTCATCTGGTATCCATTGTCCATAAAACCAATTTCTCTTATTTCGATCGGAACTTTGATGATCTTTTTGAAGAATTGCAATTTTTGACCACATATCTCTTGAATTTAACTGGAAAAAAGTCCCACTTACTTATTTAAACTTTAGAACTTTTAAAAAATTTCTACCCTGCCCTCATATAAATTATTCTCAACCATTAAATTTAAAAACTACTGCCCATTGATTAAATAAAGAATTCAAATGTTGGGGTGAGGTAATCGAGTAGTATTTTGCTTTATCTGAAAATTAATCCTGAAAATAATAAAAGATCCTTCGGCACAACACAAACAAAAGTATCTTATCTAAACGTATCAATCATTGTGAAAACAAGCGAAGCTAACTAAGCTTCTTTTTAAAAAATAAGGGCGAAAAATTTCGGCAAAATTTTTTAAATTCCTTTTCTTCAAAATCATATCATTTTATAACTTTAATTTCCAACGTTTTTTCTTCGAATAAATTTTATATAAAATGATTTACTTTGCAAAAATCCACTTCCATCATCAAGTGGCTTTCTAATGATTGGATGTAGCCATATAACAATGGAAGAGTAATAATTGAAGGAATAACGCCAACAGTTGAAAAAACAATTGCTATAAAAGTGATTTGACGCATTTGCTTCTGTTCTCTCAAATTCATTTCCAATGACTGTAGTTATTCTTTTCACGGAAGAATGATGAAGTTTAATAAAGTAACCGTGAACAATAACAATATGGATTAATAAGCGGCCGATCGGAACTCTCAAAAAAATGATAAATGAACAAATAAATAATTTAGGAGATAAAATTAAAAATTAAAATTAAATTAAATATAAAATAAAATTAGGCAAATTAAAAATCTTTTTTTTGCCAGTACAATCATAATGGGATCCTCATCGACAGCGACCGACACATTTCAATTCAATGCTGTTGAGCGGAAGTATGAATTAAGATTTTTAACATAAGAATTTTTTAATATCGTGTTAAGTGAGCAGGTGGTTACCATTTCCCTTTAGACTCATCTGCTGTTCGATGAGAAATTATTGGTTTTGAGTCATTTGACTATAGAAGTACCGATGGATCACCATCCGGATTTTCTTAATGACAATTTCACTTCTTCCAAAGATAAGAACCCCGATGCGGTAATCTGAGCAACAATACACTATGCTACCCCCGATTGCTTCATCAGTGTTATTACTTTGTTATATTCCCTTGGCATTTCATATTTCATTTTTCACTTTGAACCATATGGAATAATTAGTGAATTTAATAAAAACTCGAAGCAGTTCTTGTGATTAATCTTTTAGAAGCAAAAAAAAATTGAAATTGATTGATTTGTTTTGGCAGGAAGCAATTTTTTATTGAAAGCACTTTCATAAATTAGATAAATCGCTATCAACCGTTTCTTGCTTATGAAAGAGCTTCCATGAAACATGAAACGAGTAGATGAGATTTTTTTAAAACAAAGAGGATACTACCACCTTGAAAGTGTGTTTCAGATCATTCAGATGAAATACTGGAACAAAGTTTAAGAAGTAACAAGAAATAGAAAGACTGAGCGAGACGGGTTAACGGATTTATTTGAATAAATTCCTTCATAAAGTATAATATACGAATAGTTCATTTTAGAAGAATTTGAACTTACAAGTTTATTGTTTTTCCATTTCATTAACGATTGCATCTAAGCGATTAATTTCGATCAGTTTCTCACGTCTTTTATATAATTTTTTCTCAATTGATAATGAACTAATTCGCACGAGGATAACTGGAAAAAGTCACCACGAATTCAGTAAGAGTAGTCACAATTGTTAATCGACCCAAATTTGAGTCCCAAAACAAACAACAAAAATTTGAGAATTCAAATTTAACCTAAATTTAAAGCACGATTTGCATTATAGAGAGTACTGTGATTTGTTAGTGATTCATTCCATGGATTATCCGAAATTAGAGTTTGCTTCCCACTATTATTAAGATGGTAAACTAAGAAAAAAAACTGGAATCAGATTAATCTGTTCAAAGCAAATCTATCAAGAATCTTCATAACTTCTTAAATATGTAGATATAACAGAATATCGAAATTTTTAATAATGGTGAAGCATTTTGAGATAGAAACTTCTGAAACGGCTCTATGGCTCAAAGAGGAACAAAGATAAATGAATGAATAATGAAAAACAGCGAATTTTGTCAATTCTTTAAAGTTTATTTCTTGTGCATCGCCATAATTCGTCATAGGGATAGGGCAAGCAGTTGTTGCTCAGATTACTACTTCGGGGCTGCAAAGTCCAGGTGGCGATAAGGAGCAGCCTTTATATCGCCAAAATTTATTATTTTTATAATTCACTCTTTTAAAAATAGCGAATTCATTGAATAGTTGAAAAAATAAAAATTGTAACATTTTGAGCTTGAAAAAATTAAAAATTACCATAATTTTGATTTTTTTGATTCTGTTCATCTGAAAAAAATCTTGCTTATAAACCAAAAAATTCTAATTAATACATCTTTTTCTGAAAATATATTCCATTTAGAAAATTATTTCATATTTTTAACTAATTTTAGTAAAAACCTTAGCTTCAGATTTTCAGTGCAAGTCGGATTTATATAAATTGGAACAATTCGATCAAAAGAGAAAATAACCTCAGAAATGAGTTCTATCTAATTTGCTGTAGCGTGTATCATCTTGTCATACGGACAATAAATATGGTTAATGAAAGTGGAAGATAATATGAAGCCATTTACCTTCGACCACTTATTTCTAAGGCATGTTCCATTCGCCTAATCGCTCATTTCGACGAGCAGATAAAAATAAAATTTTTCTTCGAACAATGTCAGCTGCATTAATAATATCGCCATAAAGCATAGTCTACCCTGAGTCATACTTTTCATTATCCTTCATAGCAATTGATACTACTTGCTAAGCCGTATTGTGAGAGATGATTGGGTCAAGCGCCAGAAGTACCAATCATCACCACTTGAGAGATTGAGAGATTTTGACATATACATGGACCAACTATACATGGATTTAGACGATAGAAGTGGTTTCAATTACATTCAGAAAAAGCATAAAGCAATTTGGAAATCCCTTAGATTTAGTAAATCCCAATCAGTTGAGAGTTGTTAGTAGATTATGAAGAAATGGTTGATCTTCGCCATTTCCGCCTAGGTTTCCTCCACTGACTATTAATGCAAAGAGAATTTTGCGAGAGAATTAAAGTAGAAGTACAGGTAAGACAAAGTACAGATAAGCAATAGATACGCTGATTTTTATTAAATTTCATTTACTTCTCTCGGGTGCCGAATCCAGATCTTGAGATGATAATCTAAGCAACAATCACTCGACTTTTCTGCTTCTAATATAGTAATTTTGATATCAATGTTTAGATAATTTCAAATGTGTGGTAAGTTTATTTCTACTCCGTTCATTTTTTTAACAATTTTCAAAACGAGTAATATATTATTCCATAATAAGTATAGATCAACAACACACAAAATTTTGTGCATTTTACATTTAATTCATTAAGTTATGGCAATTTTTTTTAAAATTCTAGTTAAATTCAGTTCAGTTTTTTTAACAATTCTTCATAAAACATTATGAAAGAATTCCTTTAGTTCATCGGTTATTGTAAATGATAGTTAAGTCGTTATTTGATGGCACTGTTTTGACTGTCCATTTGAGTTCTTTACCTTAGCATAGCTAAATCGGATTCATTTTTGGAAGCCCCTAGGAAGATACCACAGGAAACCAATTTCTCTGGAAATTGCATAGAAATTTTAAAAAAAATTAATTTAAAATTAATTTAAATTTTAAAAAAATCTTTATCTGGAAAATTTACAAACAGTAATAATAATAAGAATTGTTTCTATGGAATCTCACTTGCTTATTTGGGAAATTTAAAATTTTGCTTCATCTTTTCAGAAATAAATTTTCATTATCAGATGAAATTCTGGAAATTTTGAAAATTTTTTTAAATTCAGGAGCAGTATCATTAAAACAACTTGGTAGCATCCACAAATTTAAACAAATTGAATATGCTGTAATGAAAATATAACAAAATAAGATGGTTAAATGCCCTGGGAATCAATAAAATGGATGCTTCATTTATTAATACAGTTTTTCCATTTGATAAAGAATTTCCCAATATGATATAACTGTAATAAGCAGATAAAGAGAAAAAATAATGAAAATAGGTTACAGAACTAATATTTCAACATTTGCACTTTTACAATCACTTCTGGTTCAACTAGCGCCATTGATTAATCCGAATCAGAATAAACCATTAATTTGTAACAGGAATGTTCAATGCAATCTGAATTTCGCTTTTAACATATTTGTTCTAAAGAAAATCGAATACATGATGCTTGGCATCATTCTAAAACAATACACCACTCGATTTTCTTTTCTCATTAAAGAGTTGATTAACCTTCGACCATTTCAAATTATTTTTATGATCTTGGTAATCTTGATGCCTGACAATATTTCAAATTTTCACAGCCGCAGGTAATCCTTAATCAAAAAATGGTTTTCAATTATGACTATTTTCTTAACCATCTCGAAATGTGCAGTAAAGCCAAATTTGCATTGCTTAGATTATTATATCATGATTCGTACCCTACCACTGACATCAGTAAGCTCAAAAAGATTCAAGCAGTGCTAAGGAACTACTTATAGCCCCAAATAATCCTTTGACTATTTCAGCCAACTAACAGCCTTAATTTAAAAGTCTGCTAAACAATTAATTTTTAACTTTGATTAGTTTTATTTCGCAAAATCACGAATATTTCCTTTCTGATTGGTCTGTATCTGTTGATAGAATCAATTGTCTATTTTGATATGGCTAAAGCATTTGATAATGTTTCACACAGTAAATTGCTTGTCAACATCAATCATTTCAGGCAGCTTGTACAACTGGATATCGAATTATTTAAAAGACCTATATCAAGTTTTACGTATTAACGACTCTCATACTTGGCTCCACATAAATCCGATGTCCTCCAAGGTACTATTAATGAGCTCACCACGGTTCCACTAAATTCTACCATTTACCTTGATGCTAATGACGGTAAAATTTATTATTCTCATGGAAGATCGGATAATCTACTATAAATTCAGTAGAATTTCCAAGATTTCAAACTTCCATAACCATCAAATCACCCTTTCCATTCAAAAATATAACGTATTACATATCAATTCGAAAAGAATCCGATCTTCCTAATCTCTCTTTATTACCACTTAATTAGACGAGTCTAATATATCAACATATCAAATCTTGACTTAATCGTGGATGAAAATCTTGATTTCGACCTTTATGCAGAATCATAGTAAAGAAATCCTCTAGATTAGTAAATATCGCTTAAAAATAGAAATATGCAGGAAGTTTGAAATCTTGGTGGTTTGACAAGCTTTCTCATCAAAATATAACAAAGCGTTCGTTCGGCCTATTCTTAATTATAATTATATTTTATTATTCCCCCAGAAATCAACAAAATTGATTGAAGGCCTCCAAAAATACTTCGTACGCCGTCTCTTAATACCAATTATTATTTATTCTTAATTATATATTATAATTTTAGGTTAAATTTGAACCCAGTAAGGTCTAATGAGCTAAAATTATTAAAAGCTAAATGCAATACTAATTAAGAACACATAACTTTTTTGTTCTCACCATTAAAAACTGAAATAAGCTTCAGAATAATGCAATTTGAGCAATCCGTCCTCAACTATTTTTGAATAATATATTAATAATAATTAATATAAATATAAATAATAACTATATTTAAAAAAAGATTAAATAATATCACCCATGATATTATTTAAAAGTTTTACTTATGCAGGAAGTTTGAAATATTGGTGGTTTATCATTTGATTATCTTTCACTAATATATTTAGTTTGGATTACTTAATTTACTTTATAATTAACCTTTATTTGTATTCTTCTCTTTATATATCGCAATACTAATTTTTTTAATTTGATAGTTTATTTTTATAGCTATTATTTGATAGTTGTTATTAACGGCAAACCAAACTTGTGGCCCTGCATGGTTGTAAATAAATAAATAAATGTTCTCTTCTTTTTTTAATAGCTCTCACCATTGGCTAAGCTTACTCGCTAGCTACAAGGAAATTAATCGGCGATATCATCGCTGCCAGTAATAGAAGCCATTCCCTTTTCCACAGTATAAATCCATATATCGCTAATCTCTATATATATTTAACATTTCTGACTTTCTGACTATATCAGTCCAGATCTTGATTGCACCACCTCACTTTTAATACCACCCATCACAGGGTTTAGCAAGTAAAGAAATATTTTTCAGTAGTGGGGGATGAAAAATGTTTCCTAATCAGCTCTATGATAATAATGTTGGTGGAAGTGATATTTAAGCGAAGATGGATATAATCATGTGAGATTTTTTCCGCTTCGCGGATCCATATCTATCTTAGACATGATTAATCAAGGTAGATAGCTTTTTAATATCTTCCACTCTCACTGGCCATGTTTCGCAGCCATATAGCAAGATCAAATAAATCGCAGCTAAATGGACATGGATTTTCTTTACAGTGCACCCGCGACGGATCCATAAAGATTGTGTCAGCTGGAAGAACGCATTTCTAGCTGCCGTGATCCGGGCTATGATGTCGTCTTTTGCCTCGCCATTTGGTATTAGAGTGAATCCAAGGCATTTAAAATCGGGCACTTCCTCGACAGGCAATGAATTTATAAAAAAAGGCATTTTATCACCTTCCTGTACAAGGCGAAAAAATTCATTTTATTTACATTGATCCTAAATCTGATTTTTTCTGCAGTTGCTGACCCGTTATTTAGCATTATTTCGTCACAACTGTCAGCAAAAAAGATAATCAGCGTATTCAAAATATATGATACGATGCTCCGGACTGATACACCTCTTGAGTGCCGATGTGCATTATCCAGTCTATCGCATAGTTGGATATTGTAGGGGAAAGGACACAACTTTGACGAACATCAGTTCTTATTTCAAAGAATTCTGTCAATCCACATACACACAGACACGCACCGACGTATGCTCATAAAATGCCTTTATGAGTCGAATGATCTTCTCTGGTACATTGTCGCGTTCCATCACCCTCCAAAGCCGCGCTCTATCAATTGAATCGAAGGCAGCCGCAATGTCGATGAAGCACGTGACGGTAGATTGCAGATACTTGAAACAATATTCCAATATCCTTTTCGTTATTCCGTGAAATTTTTTTAAATTGATAAATTAAGCCAAATGGATAAAAAAATCCTTGAAGAAGTAAAAATTAATGGTTGATCTTCAAAGAAAAAAAGGAAATATTTGATATTTGAAATTCACTTAAATATTCGAATACAATGAAAAAAATTCTCTTTCCCTTCAAAAATTTATTAAATTTTCGTAGAATTTATCATAGAATCATATCGATTTATCTAAAAAAAAACCCGAATAACTTAAAATCTGAGGGCATTCTATTTAGTGAATTTCCTAAATTTGCACTTGAAACCACTTAAACTAACTGAAATATGAATAAAAAAAAGCAAATAAATTAAATCAATTAAAAACTATCATTGAAGCACCCCAAGGGCAATGGGCATGTTCAATGCGGAAGTTTCAAATAGAACGCTCAGTGGCCCTATTACGGATTGCCGATAAGATGGTTCTAGTAAAAAACTTGTCTGTCAAAAATCAGAATTATTTAGTACCAACCTAATTTATTTCTAATATATATGCGGTTTTACTTGCACCATTTGATTATCGTTTTTTTCTAAAAAAGAAAAATGATACGATAGATTTTTATCGCAGTCCTATAACCCATCTGTTTTTATATGAATAACATTTCTTTCTACAATTGGCATTTCTTAAATGAAGAGAGAGCAGAAAAAAATTTGGTAAATGTTACTATCATTATAAAAATGATTAAATTAATTGTTCTGTTGAACGAATAAGTACAATATCAATGAAATGAAACCTTTTCTGCAGGCGTGGCATGGGTGGCCAAAGTTCAAAAATCCAATAAAAATCTCTACATTTGACCCAAATCGCAATATTTTATGTCATTCTCATACAATGAATATAAAAATTCTCCCAAAATCTGATAGCTAATCAGTTAATTAACGCTGATCAACTGGTTGACGCCAATGGAAATCAAAGACGATGCCAGTCAATATCAACAAATGCGGCGTATCGCATTTATCGCTGTTGTATTTTCGACTGCTGCCGTTATCACTGTTGTCATCACTTTACCTATGCTTTATAGCTATATTCAATCATTCCATAGTCATCTGATGCTAGAAACCGATTACTGCAAGGCAAGTATTGCTTTGATATTTCATATATTTAAGATCCTTTTATTCCAAATATAAATCATGAATCCTCTGGGTCACGAATATCTTAAAACAACATATTCTTTCGGTTATGTCAAAGTGTCGCGGTTTAATCCATGTTTTTTGATGAAAGCTAAATTCAGGTATGCTTAAGAATTACCCAAACCTCGATCCAAATTTAATTTACTATTGTCAGCATCGCCAGTAAAATGAATATTGGAAGAAAAAGAGGAAATAATTTTTCATTTGGCAATAACCATTCTATTAAATCAAAAGGAAGCTTTTTATTTCGTATCCAAATTCTAAATCACTGTTTTGCATCTACGTTTATGCCAGTAAGAAAGTATAAATCAACAAATCCTAACACAGTTAAGCGAAGTTCAGGAGTTCAAATAAAGTTACAAGTGTATATATAAATATCTTGGAATTTTCAGCTCGAATTATTTTTAAATCCTTTAGTTTCGAGCAAGAGATTTAATGCTCGAGATGGCGGCACTCCAAGCAAAGAAGATGATTGCTCAACGACAGAGAAGAGGTTGGCTTTTCGGTCAGTGGGCACCTGAAGGAAATGAAGGATACGGTGAAACCACTGAAAGCAGTTACCAATCTCCTGTTCTAAATGCAGAATTAGCATACGCTTGTTGCACTTGCCATCAAGTAATGAATAGAATTATGCCTTTCTTGTAAAATTGAGCTGATTATAACTGAATAGAGTGACAATAGAAATATTAGAAAAATTTATCAAAATGCCATAATGGATGATTTTATACAGGGACCAGCAGGACCACCAGGTGAACCAGGTGAGCCCGGAAATAACGGAAAAGATGGGATGGCAGGGAAAGATGGCAGAGATGGACATGATGCTCAAATATATAGCTCGCCACAAAGCGAACCTTGTATGATTTGTCCACCTGGTCGCCCAGGCGCTCCAGGAAATATGGGCACAAAGGGACCTCCAGGACCGAAAGGGTCACCAGGTGACCCACCCATGGACGGCAAAAAAGGCCAACCAGCAAGTTTTTCGAGCAATTTTTAATAAGAAAGTTGAAAAATAATTTATTTAAAAATTATTTAAAATTTTAGGGTATGCCTGGTCAAATCGGCCCGACAGGAAGATCAGGAAGAGAAGGACCTCGTGGCCCAAGTGGTTTGCCCGGGAGAGCGATTTATACAACTGGCCCACAAGGTCCAACGGGCCCACGTGGTCCACCAGGGCCACCTGGACCAAAAGGAGAGCCAGGACTAAATGGCCAGTCCTATCAGGGGCCACCCGGCATACCAGGCGAACCAGGCGTTCCAGGCCATGAGGGTTCCCAAGGATCCCGCGGAAAACAAGGACCACCTGGACAAAAAGGAATCATGGGAAGTTGTGGACATTGCCCAGGTTCGCTCCTTTAAAATATTTTGCTTCAGTATTGGAACTGAATTATAAATGTTCGAGTTCTAGAAATTAGAGATTGTCAATTTTTTTATAGTACGTATGAATGCCTTTTTTTATTCAGTCTCTGCATTTTATTGCCCTTATTCAATTTATTTTTTTCAGATCCACGTACACCCCCAGGTTATTTCTAAAACATCATATCTATGTTCTAAAAACAATCAGTTGCCATATTTATCTTCTACAAACGATCATTAAATCCAATAATTACTTATGGAATATGCAGAAATGATTGAAATGAAAGAATCCTGCGACTCCTGAGAAATTAAACGACTAAAAACTTTTAAAAATTAATTTTTAAATATTTAAATTAAGTATTGTGGAAAATTGGGATAACGCAACCGTGTTTACCAGCCGCAATTGTCCAATTTTTTAAAACGGCTCATCAAAATTTTTTTACTCACTGTTGAACATTTACAAGTTATTTAAGAACGATATTTAAATGATGTTTAAAATCATAAAATTTAGTTAAAAAAATTAAAAATTAGATTTAGAATCTCTAACGAATTCGAAAGATTTTTTTTCGGACCCTTCACGTAATAATTCTGTCATGTTTTATTTAATTAAAAAAGAAATAAAAATTTATTTGGCCTTTTCACCGAATCTCTATTCGTACAGTTAAGAGAATCGTAAAATTAGGCCATCATACATACAAAGGAATAAAAAACTTTTGAAATAAATTGCTTTTGTTCTGATTCGATCAGCACAGCGTTTTTGCCTTAATTGGCTCAGTTAGATAAACTTACCATTTTCGCATCGTTCGTTCTCCAAAGAAAGATAAGACAAATAATTAATACCAGAAATAATCGAAATATTAGCAAATGACCATCGAAAACCTTTAAAAACTTATAGATCTAAGAATCAACTTTGGTCGGTGTACGGAAAGAGATTTTAAGAGATTCTATTCCTTGCATCAATAAATACTTTTCCCACTGACCCCACTTAAAATTTCTGTATTATTATCGAAGATTTTTCATATTACTTTATTATGTGAATTAAAAAATAAAATTTAAATGAAGTTAAAATGAATTATAAATTATAAACTATAAATTAAGAAAATTAAAAAAGCAATTATAAATTACAAAATATATATGGAATAAAATAAAACGATTTGATGGCAATATAATAAGTATTTGATGGTAATATAACAAGTAACGTCAAACACTCAAAAATTTAAATGAAAGTAAGAACCATTTAGAATATCGATTCCCGAAATGCTGTGCCGAGACCCACTGGATAACAATCTCAAGCGAAAGGAATATGGGAGTACAAAGTTTGAATAATTTAAAATAATTTAAAAGATAACTATGAATTTGCGAAAACAATGGGAAAATTTTAACAAAAAGCATAAGAAATAGGCAAAATTTCAACGACTGTAACTGAAGAAACCATTAACCAACTAACCTATTTTGCTTAGCTTGGAGATAGTTAGCCGCAAAATATTCACCAAAAAAAACCCTAGGAAACCCTACAAACTTTTTTAGCTGATAGGCTTTCAAGCATTTTTAAGCATTTCCCCATCTATCGTAATTAAAAACCAACAGTAAATGATAAATAAAATAAAATATATATGGCAGTGCAAAAGTCTATAAAAGTCTACGAAATGCTGAAAATTAAAAACTCGAAAACCAAAATTCTGAAAGAGAAAAAAACTATAAAAACCTCAGAAATATCAAAGTGCAAGAGAAGACATCGAAACTGACTATAACTTCTTTCTCTTGGAATACAATTTAAGAAGAGTATAATTTTCTTGGCCAATAACAATCTAAGAAGAGATTTGGAAAATAAACGCGCTCAAAACGATCACTTCTTTCCACTATAATTCAATAAAATGAGTGATTTTTGATTATTAAATTATTGATATGTATATAAAGCAAGTATATATATATAAAGCATAAAGGATTTGAATATTAAAATCATCCGAAATACAGATGACCAAAAAAAAAAGAAATATAGAAGTACAGAGGTTATTTATATTATATTATATTTATATTATATTATATTTATATTATATTATATTTATATTATATTATATTTATGTTATATTATATTTATATTATATTATATTTATATTATACTATATTTACATTATATTATATTTATATTATATTATATTTATATTATATTATATTTATATTATATTATATTTATATTATATTACATTTATATTATATTTATATTATATTTATATTATATTATATTTATATTATATTATATTTATATTATATTATATGTATATTATATTATATTTATATTATATTATATTATATTATATTATATTATATTATATTATATTATATTTTATATTTTATATTTATATTATTATATTTTATATTTTATTATATTATATTATATTTTATATTTATATTATTATATTATATTTTTGCCTTTACCAAGATTTTTGCACTGCATATATGAGCAAAAAAAAAGTTTTATCGGTGAAGTCAACAATGAAACTCATATTTCTCTTTTAAAATATTAAAGAATATAAAATGAAGCGAAATAAAGTAATAACCAAAAACAGAATTCTTTTCGAATTGACCAAAATTCAGATTCAATAAAATTTAACCATCTTCGTATGATAAAACTATCTTCATGAACAGATACAAATAAAAAAAGTGGAACTTTGGAGACGTTTTACCCCTGTGGCCAGCGGAGCTATAACCAGTAGTGAAAACTAGTTAGAAGAAACTAAAACAAAGACAAATAACTTTTGTTCCTAGGACCGATTTAGCTTATATTCCTCTGCTTTTTTGCAAATTCCTACTTTCCTATTTTCAAATTCCTATTTTCAAATCCTATTCCTATTTTATCTGAGGTTATTTCTGAGCAATTACATGAGGTCCAGTACCAACGCAGCTCAAATATGCGTCTTTAACTACAACACTGACTGGCTTAATTTCATTTAGATCTAAATATTTTTCCATGTTTTTAATTTGTTCCTTTAAATTATCGCAGTCTATTACACCACTTCTTGTAATTCGTTCTGAAATACAAAAATATAATTTTCTTGACCAATAACAATCTAAGCAACAGTTTACCTATAAACTGCGACATTGAATATAAATAAAAAGACTCACCAATAATATCATCAGAAAGATTACAAAATTTCTTTAATACTACTAAGATAATTGGTACGAAATTAGATTCCATGAAAAGACAACAGTTTGGTCCTGCGTCGAATGAATACGCGACACGAGATTGTTTAAAATAGTTGTTTAAACAGTCCACAAGGTTTATTAAATTCCATGAAGATTCATTTAAATACTGAAAATTTAAAAAAAGTAAAAAATAAGAAAATCACGGTAATGAGATTATATTTAATTTTAACTTTTTACTAGAAAGGAAAAAGGTCCACCTATCTCTCTACCTCGAAAATAATCCAAAAAGGATCTAAATGAAGTCCCACTTTAAATAGTGGAAATGGTTAGATCAAAAAATTCGGAAACAGTAAGTGTATTTCGAATTATTGAAGCACCTCAGTGGTATAAATATCAATGACTTTTCTGGAATTGAAACGAAAACGAAAACAATTCAATCGAAAGGAAAGTTAGCCGTTTCCATACTAGGAGAATGTACATTAGTTGGGTGTCTGAAACAATTGCCCAACTATCTGCCAAAGCATGAATTTCAGGAGATCCTGACTATCGGATGCTTCAAAGAATTGCAACGATAGCAGTACCGTGGAAAAGAAATTATTATTGGAGCGACATGGCATTGAGAATGGAGATAGCGCCTCGATTAGGTGATAAAAAGAAACTATTTCGTCTTCTTCATAAAGCAACTACAATTCGGAGAACGATCTATGAAAGGGTAAGCGATAGCAATGATGTGCCTGTTAGTATTAAAGATCGCCTCACAAGATAGAAGGAATTCCATGAGGCTAATCTTAACCATAATGCGCTATCTGTTGACTTGGATATAGCTGATAAATTCGTCGAACCATGCGTTCATAACTGCGAACCGCCAACAGAAGAAGAAATAATTTCCATTTTCCATAAACTTAAGGCCAATAAGACTATGGGAGAAGATGGTTTAAAATGCTGAAAACTTTTCAAATATTGTAACATCGACGTTCAACAAATATACTCTGCTGCATGAAAGAAAGAAATAATGCCAGATAACTAGAGCAAAGCAATTCTGTTCTCAGTTCCCATGAAAAATTACAAGATATACTGCGACAATTATCGAGGAATCAGCCTACTAGACGTTTCAGCGAAAATTTTTGTTTCCCTTTTACTCAATAGACTTATGGCAGTACGGGACACCAAGATGCACACTAATCAAGCTAGACTTAGGCCGGAACGCGGTTATGTTGACCAAATATTCACGTTAAAAAGGACGTTGATATATCACTTAAAAATATCTCCAACTCACCTTTTACCGACTTTGCGGTTGCCTTTGATTCAATTTATAGAACGGTGCTTCCGAGGGTGATGGAACGCGACGGTATTCCAGAGAAGATCATTCGACTCATAAAGACCTTTTACCAGCTTACGTCGGCGCAGATGTATATGGGGATAAACTCTTTCGAAATAAGAACTGGTGCCCGTCAAGGCTTTTTTCCCTACAGTATTCAACTACCTGGTAGATAATGGACATCGCTTGTCAGTACTCAAGAGGTGTATAAATCAATCCAGATCATCAATCCAGAGTATTACAGAATAATCCTTTTAACTGACGCAATACAAATAATGTAAATAACGTGTAAGAAGCGAGAATCGGACTCAGAGCCAATGTAAATAAAACAAAAATATTTTCGTTTTACATATAAGAAGCTAATAAGAAGCTGCCCTCTTTTTATAAATTCATTGCTGGTTGAGGAAGTGCACGATTTTAAATACCTTGGGTCCACTCTAATACCAAATGGCCAGGCAAAAGACGATATTATAACCCTGATCACGGCAGCTAGAAGCGCGATCTTCTGATTGAAGAAGCCTGTATGGAGCCGTCGTGAAATCACCATAAAAACGAAAGTCCACATCTATATAACCATGATTCGTCCGATCTTAGTATATACCTCTGAGACATGGCCAATGAGAGCGAAGGATATTAAGAAGTTATCTACCTTTGACCACTCTTGTCTAAGGTATATATTATATTTTGGATACGTCAAGCGCATAAGATATCACATGATCGCGTCCACCTTCGTTTAAATATCATTTGCATTAACAGTGCCATCACAGAGTCTTCGCTGATTAAGATACATTTTTCGCCACAAACATTTTTCGTTACTTTCTAAACCCAGTGATGGGTGGCGCCAAAAGCGAGGAAAGCCAATCAAGACCTGGACTCGGTCAAGAAAGATTTTGAAAGTATAGCTGGACCAGCAATATATGGATTTAGACGATGGAAAAAGGAATGACTTCAATTACTGTCGACGATGGATAGCCAGTGGAGCCAGCCTAAACAGTAATGGTGAGGGCTATTAGAAGAAGAAAGAATTAATTATTATATTAAGAAAATTTATTAATAAATTTTTTCCTTAGTTTTTAGCTGAAAAATCTGGGTATCTGGTATATGATTAAAACAACAATAATAAAACAATTTTGAATTTTTTGTGAAACTGAAGAAGTGATTCGAACTTTGATTGGAGGATATGTATCCATGCAAACTGCGTGCAACTGATTGCTATCTTTCATAATTATATGGGCAAATGCTTCGAAGTTTCTCGCCAATATCGCTTCTTTCAGCCTGAAATAATTTGGGTTATTCTTCATAAATCAGAGTAGAAAATGGTTTGTAAAAATAAATTCCCCACTTCGATAATAAAAATAACTGTTTAATTGAATGATAAAATAATAACCAGTTAACTTATTTAGTTGAGTGTAGAACAATAAACAATAAACAATAAAAAGGAGCAAGAGACATATAAGCGAAAAAAGAGAAAAATTTTTAAGGAAATACCGTAAAAATAATAAGAATATGACAATATACAACAAATACAAATGAAAAAAAAATGACATTTTTTATAAATATATAATTAAAAAAATGACAAAAATCCCTTAAGTAATCGCGTCATGCAATAAAAATTCAAATAATTATTTTTACCGAAGAATCATCCCTGTTTTTATACAGTAAAAAACAGAAATAAATAGAAATAATAAAATAGAAAACAAAAAAATAGAAATATTACATCAAAATGTTTCATGAGGTAACCTTTCAACTCGTTCAGGCACAATATGTTCTGCTCGAAACCGAAGTAAATCTGAACATAATGTACTTCTTCTCATTCCTTCACTGCTACTAACTGTTTTTTCTTCGTGAGAAGTAATTAGAATTAAAGCTCGGATTGAGAGCCAATGTTCTTTAGAAGCAATCGCCTGTCACAATCAAAATTTATACAATTTAAATTATGCATTTCACAGAATTATCATTAATTTTCTGTGGATGCACTATTATAATATATTTCAAGATACCGAAAACTCAGTGCAATATAAAACGTTTGATATATATTAAAGAACTGGAAAATGCCAAAATCACTGGAAAAAACCTTTTCTCTCATCTGTTCTTATCTATTCATAACTTTTTTTAACACTAAAGATAAATTCAAACTGAGGGAATTGCAAAAATTTATACCATTAAATTCTCAAAATTACCTCACATAAACAATCAGAACCATCGTTAAGGTTTCCTGCTTTCCAGTGGACAAATCCACTAAAAATACTGCGACAAGCGCTACCGGAGCCTATAAGATAAATTAATAATTTATAATTTATATATTATTAATAATTCATAAATAAGGATATAATTTATATCGCTTTTAATTCAATAACCAAGTAATTTTTTTACCAATTCTAGCAATATAAGCAATTTCTTTATCACTAAAATTAAATAATTTTCCGAAAGCGTATGCAATTGCTGCAAAACCAGCAGCTGAGGAAGCTAAACCTGCTCCAACAGGAAAATTAGTTACAGAAATAATCTGAAAATTATAAAAATACTTATAAATCGAGAAAAAAAAAGAATTGCTCAAACGATTTTTTTAACTAATAAAAAGATAGTATAACATAGTATAACATGTTAAATGTTTATTTAAGAGAAATCTTGCCATTTAAAATATAATGAATCATTCATTTTTAAACATTGGAAGACAGAAGATAGTTTAAAAATTCTCGATAGTTATCAGTCAAATACTAGTCAATATTATATTTAACGAAAATTTGATAGTAAAATTGCAAAAAATTTAAATTAAGCATACCTCAAATTTTAATGCAATGATGTCACAGCTCGTAGAAATTGTTTTTTCGTGCAACAACCGTCTAACTTCCTGAAAATTTCTCAAAAAAAAATTAAGCAAGGACGAAAAAATGGTGATATCTCCGTATTTACCTTCTTACTTCTTTACTTATAGCAAATCAATTCAAAGCCATGTAATGAATCTCAATTCTTCTTCTTTTGACGGCATTTGCCATTTTTATTTGGCCCGTTAAACTGATCAAATGGAGATTAAATAAAATCACAGAGGAAAAATAGCCCAAGACCCAAGACCCATGCGCAATCACGGAATAAATTTTAATTAATGAATAACAATTATTGAAAAACAAGCATCTTGCAACTTACCGAAAAACATCTTTTATATCGTAAATTTTCTGTTAAATCTATCGATATTCCATTTACTGAAACAGAATCGTCGTTAATCAACGAATTCACACGCACCAATGTTTCTGCATACATTTCATCGATATTAAGCGAAACTGAATCATTTAATGGCAACATATTTTCCTGAAGGAAAACCACTTAACGAATTAGGTAAGTGCCATGCAAATTCATGAATTTTATAAAAAACTTAAAATCGAATGCAAACCACAACCTGATTTTACCAGCAAGAGAAAACGCTGAATTGAAAAAGTTAACATAATAACATAATTTTAGTAACATAATAATAATAACATAAGTTAACATAATTTTTAAGCGAAGAAATTTATGGGACACCTCATCTCGTTTGCCCCAATATTTGATGAGTGCAATATTAATCGGCACGACCACTCGTATTTCGTTACAATCACGCATCACTTACTTGTTGCTAGAATCACTTTAAAGCGATAAATAAATTAAATAACAAATATAATTCATAGAGCGAAATACTTTCGAATCCCAAATTATTTTCAAATTTTTCCAATTTTATTACCATTCAACAAATCATCTTACTATGAAGAGAAATAATTTATGATGTGTTCCATGATAATTTAATGCGAAAAACTATCCATAATGGAAAAAATAAAAAAATAATAAAATAAATAAAATAAAAATAAAATAAAAATAAGAAAATAAATAAAATAAAATAAAAAAAGATGTGCCAGGAATAATCGCAAATTATATGCTGTGACTAAGCTCTCAAGAAATAACCCGACCTTCGATTCCACAGAAAAGGCAAAAAACTTTAACCCAAATTTACTACAGCCTACCGGTAAACACCACCAAGCTCGAATGATAAAAGAGTCCCACTTCCCCGGCTGCGATATAATACTTCGGATGATCTCTAATACTCAGCCGCGAACTTCGGATTTTTGGGTGTGAGAGGTGCGGAAATATATTGGCTTGGCAGGGATTGGATTTGACGCACTTATGGAAAGGAAGTGGAAAACAAAAAGTGGCGACGAAACTTCGAATTGAAAAAGAACCTGGAGTTCATTATTTTGTGCCATCAGCGTTATTTCGACCATTTTTTCTTGCGTCTCTCCAATTTCCAAATTTAATATTTTTAATTTTATCAATTTTGATATTTTTTAATTATGATAAATTTTCTGCGTAACTTAAGGTAATTACAATAGTATCAAAAGAATCTATTTTTGTTTTCCTCAGACTGATGGACTTTGCTAAAAGATTATTTTAAGCTGATTCTTCTAATAGTTTGCATTTGCATTACTGCAGATTTCGCAGACTCCATTCCCAGTCCATTCCTGAAATAGATAAAGCCACTCATTTTTCTCCCGTCTAGGCGCATGTGCTGCTGGATTGATTTGACGCTGTCCATCATGGGTTTAGCAAATATCGAAATGTGCTTCAGTTCCTGTGGTTTGCGACAAATAACATGAAAATAAAATAACGCAAGCTTTGTAATATTCCAAATGAAAACTGTGTTCGGGTAAAGATGAACTTATGTGAGACTTACTCTTCTTATTTAGCAGATATGGAAGGTGTACCATGGGCACGATTTTTTTTAAAAGTCCTCACTATTACTGGTTAAACTCTCTCTCCAGCTTGTCGCACTGGACATATATGCCAGGGAACCTCTTGGCGATAGAAGTACAGGTGAATCGCCAGCATCACCTGGATTTTTGGATAGGTTTACTCCTGCGGGGAATAGAACCTTAGCATTGGCTCTCAGAATTGAGCTATACATAGATACAGCTAGATAAATTTAACTTTCATTTTGAAGCAGCAATTCCAAGGGGCTTCACAGATGAAAGAAAGAAAATATCTCTAATTGCGGCCATTCGAGTTGGGATTTCATCTTGATTATAAATTTCGATCAGCATCTTATTGAAGGCCAATTTTCCCTGCTGTTGCCCACATCTACTTTGCTGCAACTCTTCATAACTATCACATTATCAGCTATTCAAAGTCCATGATATTATACTGTCAATTTATACAGCAGGTTGCGTTGATAACCCATATTTAAAGACACGTATTTCAATTCATTTCTCCATATGTACAAACATAAGCTGACATGCACCGATGAAATCTGATTATCTTCTCTGGGACATATCGTGTTGTATGATTTATTAGAACGTCTCTGTATACCATGGGTCTGTTCAGTATTTTCCCAGAAATATCTAAGTCGCATGGTATTTGTTCCTACTACATCAGTGGAAATTTTTCAGCATATTTTATATTGTGGAAGGCGCTGGGCAGCATTCAAAATAGCATAGGGGTTTTTTTGATCTTAAACTTACGAATTACAGAGATTTCATTTTTGGTTGGTGATTCGCAATTTTATGGTTGCGTCCGGTATGTTAGGTAGTCCATCATAATTAAACATGGATTCAAAGAACTCTCTCCATTGAGAGAGATTATCTTTAGTAGTCTTAACGAAGTTTTCACCTTTATCCTAGATTATTTCATCGACCATTCCTCGAGTTCCGATTGTTCTATAAGTAGGTGGAATAATTATCGAGTGATTTGGATGTACTGGGGCCACCAATTTCATTCAAATTTTTTCATTTTCATCAATATTTTTGCTCCAGTCCATGATATTTGATCTTAAACAAAATATTCTTCAATCGTCCATCCTGCCCTTAAATTACCTTCTTTCCCACAATAAAATAGTTCGAAATTTGATTAGTGACATTGCTTATTCGATAGCAAGGTTTTCTTTCGTATTAAAAGTTGTGAAATCGTTGCGAGAAATCGTCGAAATATTTAAAAAAAAAAAAAGCAAAATTATTTTATTTTTTGTTTTATTTTTAGGTAATTCAATAGATAATTGATAAAGCAGTTGTGATTATTTGAGATCATTGGCAGCATTTTGATAAGGGGTTCCATAGAAAACCAGTGCTTTACGTTTATTAAAGCCAAATAGTATTAAAATGTTTTTCCCGAAATTCAGTGAAATTAATATTTAACTATTTGACAGAACTATGCAATTTATATTCATTTTTCGATGTTGCTTTCCACTAGATTTAGGTATTTTTTTTGCTGAATTCATAAAATGATCGGTTAGATTAGCTGTACAACTTAAAGCAATTGGTAATAAGATTAATGCATGAAATACACCAATAACAATGACGAGAAATATCGTTTTGAAGAAAACAAGTACCATATATGAATTGATAAAGGCGAGAACAGTTACACCAAGTATTGTCGATATGCTACCATGCATCACTATAATTGTTTAAAAAATCAGATCAATTTATGATAATTGAAGTTTTACTTCATAACTAAAACCCCAAAATTTTGTCACATATAGCAAAAAACAGCTGTTAGGCTTCGATCGTTGTCTCTTTGCCTCAATATGCAACAATCTTCTGAGGAAACAATAATTAAAAGCAGCATTTCTGGATATTTTAGGGAGCAGAATCCAAAATATCTCTTTTGTCTTTTTTCCTTAAATTTATCTTCAAACCAGAGTTGTCCCAACATTCTATCATAAGTTTGCTGTCGTTTATAAAATTATATTGTAAAATTGAAATAGTATACCAGGCCAGGCCAGTTTTTCCATTGTATCGACACAACGTTCTTTAGGTGTTAATTTATTATTATTACTAATAAATCCATAAGTGATATGAGCGCAAAATTCAATGGAAAATCCGATTGACATTAAAATTGTCATCATCGAGATTGGATCCAATTTAACATTCCATAACGATAGAAATCCAATTACTCCTAAAAAAGTTAACATATTTTAAGAATTGTTTTTGAACTGCCTGGAGATATTCTGCAAATGAATGATTTTCATGCTAATTTTTGCCCAAGCATATTTATTCACCTATATAAACAGAAAAAACCCCGATTAATATAGCGAGAAATGGATAAATTAATTTACCAATATCCATTGTTAATATCGACAAAGTAATCCAAATTGTGCATATCGGGTTGGGAATAAAAAGCAATGAAATTATTATTAATACAAATATGGCGATTGTATCGTTTTGTAGCGTATTAGGCAAGAGCACATCGATCTATATATAATATGTGTCATCGTTGAAATGGAGTCGAATCGGCCTTCAGTGCCAATTTTTCTACAGTTATTTGAACACAAGATTTTGTGCGACTAAATAACTAGTTGTGGTGAATGAAATTTATAATTCGACCTTCATTTAATAAAAACCTGATCAGCGATACTGCGACTCATTTGATATGAGTATACTTCGAATTGCAGATATTTGGCGGAAATAGCACGAACTATTCTTGTCACGCGAATCAAATCTGCTGGCTTATTAAACTGAGTCACACCGATCCGAAATCGAAATGATTTCATAGACAAGTTTTTTAAAGTCCCTTCGTTTTCCCATACGAAATCTCGAGACCTATAACATATAGTATAACGCACTGATTGTGATGACGTTTTAAAAAAGGCTAATAGCCCCTTCCAACTACAATGCCCTACGACGAATTTGGAATTGGCCAAACCTCATTTAACTAGAAGATCATTTACAACTTTTGAGAGAGATTCAGTGTTTTTTAGTTCTCATTCATGATCCCTTTTAATTCCAACAGCATCTACCATTTTTTGTGAATGAAGTCGATGATTTCAAATCTTCAAAAGGATATGGCTAATGCCATTGATTGCTGAAGTGATATCCCTTCTCACGACTTGGAGATAGAAATGAGTCCTCAACACAAGCCGTATTATATTTCCAATTAGATTTAATCCAACCATCACACACATCGCAGCGAGTTTATGGCTCAAGCAAGGTACTAGTTGACCATTCTAAATCCTATTATGCTTACAAATGATTCAATATTCATAATTCAATATATGAATATTTCTAAGGCATCAAAAAATTTAATGAAAATATAATAAGCGAGTTTTTTTAAAATCTACCAGAGCTTGTAAAAGGCATAGAGCTGCGACCAGCTATATACTCCTTCAACCCATGATTGATGGTCATTAGCTAAATATGATCCAGTAGAATTAGCGTATTTTTCGTATTCGCGAATCCAAATTTGACTTCCTTTAACACCCATCGAATATTCCATTGATTCGAATTCTCTAATCATTTTTTTGATGATTTTCCGATTTTTCTCATTCGTCATATCTGGAGCTTTGACGACGGCAATTTCGATCTTAAAAGTATAAAATATTTGATTAAATTAGCAATTTCACTATGTTTAAAATTTAAAATGGTGACCGCTATGCCTTACGTAAATAATGGATTTTTTAAAAACAATTTGGCATTTTTCCACAGGTGTTTATAACATGGAAACTGGGTCCAACCACTTTACATTTGTGCTATTTCACATTATTTCATCATTCTACTTAAACTATAAACTAAATTTGAAAACTACTTGGTCTCCTCCATGGAAAAGTTCAATCTCAATGGCGATAGTGTTAGCAATTGGATCAGATTTAATCAACAGTTTTTCGAAATCTAATCCTTGTTGCATTATAGCCAATCCATATAATGATAACTAAAAGCACTCAGATTAATTTATTATTAATTTATTATTACTATTGTTCTATCAGGCCAATTTAATTGTTTTTATTTCCTGTATTCAAATCTTATTTTCTCTAAGTTCATCAGCTAATTTTCAAGAAATCCCATCTCTAAATGAAGCCTAAATATCAAATCTCCTAGTTCGTCCTGCGTATTTTTGCTCAGCAGATATTAAAAATAAAAATGAATAAAAGTGAGCTTCAGCATCTTATTGTGCCAGAAAACCTAATAATCCACTTAATAAGCCGTTTAATTAGTTATTGACCAAATATATTTGTTTCTATTGCAAAGCTATTTTTCTGCATAATTATTGCTGCGAGGCTATATTTGCCAATCTAACACGTATTTATAAACGAATATTAACGAAATTTACCGAAATATAGAACATGAAGAGCAACAATACAATGATCCTTGTCTTAGCATCTAGTAAAAATGGAACATAAATTTGCCTAGAAAAATTTTTTTATTAAATTTTTAAAACGCTGAAAAACATCGCATTTTAAAACGAGCAAATATCTTTTACTTGCCTAAAAAAAACCCCCATAGTACCAAATGATTTCTGAGAATTCAATTTACTGGAATTTTTGAGTTTATCGGGAGGTTTTAAGCCTAACACATGTGATGCTTTCTGCAACTTGCATGCGTTATTCTGTGAGGAGTGAAGTCCTGAAACATGAGATTTTTTATTATGCGCTGGATAGTTCGTAAAAGCAATAGTGTTAGTTTCATTGAACGAAAGTTCTACAAAATTTTAAATTATTAATTGCAGTTCAACAAAAATTCGAAGCTAACCAAAAGCTATACAGTTTCATTTCAATAATTTGAAATAAATCTTTCATGTTATATGCTTCAAATCGATTTGAAATTTGACCCTTCCTGTAGCTTTCAGCATTTTTCATTTCTTTATATTGATCAACTGTCTTCAAAAATGGAAAAAACGAGTTTCTCTCTCGTAGCTGTATTTTACCACTTATCACCATAACAGCAGCAAAAAATGTGAGCTGAAAATCTGCATTATGCATATATTAGAAATAAATTTGGATACGATTACTGATTGCCGACAGAAGATTACTGACAGAAATAACATTTCAAGCTACATTTTTCATTTAAAAACCTGCTTATCGCTTTAAAAGCATACCATTAGAATTCTAAATTTGCGCATGGTATTTCTCATTCCTATGCCATAATTACTTGCAAAAATTGAGATTTCGTTAATGTAATTCCATCGAACTTGCCGCTTTTAGCAAAGTTTTATCATTCTATCTTTTTAGTTTGATGTTTGGTAATGATGGTCAAGGTAGAGTTACAATCATTCCTAAATAGGGGCACAAGTCTACAATTCGGTTTTCGTTCCTGGTAAAAGGCTCATTCCTACTAGAGAGGAAAAGAATCGAAGCCATAAGTTGTGACCCTAATGCTTACCATTCGACCATCCTGTTTTTGCTAAATCTTCTTTAATCTTACCAGGATTTTTTTTTAAACATCTCAAAATCAATTCATCACTATCGTACATGGTATAAAAAAGTGAATAGCAAACAAGCAGCAGTCATCGCACAAAAACTTCGGACTGCAACAATATCTGTATAACATCCAACAGTGAATGATAAGATATCAGTAATACTCGTTATAAAAATGGCAACTGCAGATTCAGACATTGCTTCGACCATTCGATATTTTAAAATCTCATCACTTTTGCCTTAAAAATTCGATTAAAGTATTACTTCGAGTTCTCATTTATCAATAACTCAATATCCAGCAGCATATTTGCGTAAAATATGGAAATTATGCATTAAAGAACATGAAAGTGTCAATTTTTTTGGAATTATTGCCTGCATGGCATTTACTGAATTTTTTTTGACATGCATTACTATTACATTTGACATCTATCGATTAAAAATAGCGAATTAAACTCGATCATTCTCGTTTTACATAGGAAAACCATTATTCGAAAAACGATAATTATAATTCGTTTTGGCGGATTTAAAAAGAAAACTTGATGAAGCTAAGCCTAACCGACCTAGTTGTTCACCATGAACCACATTTTATTCTTTTTCATATATTTTATTTATCTTTATTCTAAGAAAAAAATAAAAGCTATGCTAATGTGATATCCAATCCATACAAATATATTTTTACGTCTATGTTTCGAAGGAAAATCTCGACCTGGATAAGCTATTTCTGTGTTATGCCATGCAGCAACAGCTATGAACATATCGTCTACGCCGATGGCTGAAATATACGATTTGAACAAATAAAATCAAAAATCATTTATGTTCCACGATCATTTATATATCTGCGAATTATTTTGGAAATTTTCGGCTGAATTCGGCATTTAGAATACATAAATATAAATATATAAATTTATGATGAATTCCAATTATTTATGACGATGATTTTTATTCATTTTTCTTTTCTTTTTAAAAGGTTTTTACTATTTGTGATTTCACTAGCTCCATTGGCCTTTGCGATTAAAATTCGCTGCCATAGAGTTAATTCGAGATAGAAGAACAAGTCTTCTGATCTGCTTAGTCGAAATAAGTATGCGTTCTCTTCATCTCTTTATTAAAAGTGAAGAAATTTAAATGTAAAAAAATTTCTATCAGCTAATATTTAAGAATGAGAATAATGCGAGGTGATATCGCCATTTTCTCATTTCCACATTATCAAAGAAGTAATCGGAGCGAAATTCTTATAGAATTTTTTATATTTTTTCAGAATTTTCGAAAATAATTTCCAAACATTTAGAATCCATAAATATTCGGCTTATTTATTCTTGTTAACTTTGTTATTTATTCCATCAAAGAGAGAAATTCTTGGTTTTCTTGGCTATTTCGTTAGCATCATAAGTAAAATAAACTTACATAAGACAAGAAATGGAGCAACAAGCGTAATTTCAGCAAAGATCATACCGCACCATAATAAAAGGCCAATTCCACTGATAATAGCTAATCCGGACGAAAGAACACCAGATAATGCTAGCCAAGGTTTCGATCGAAGCCAATCAATTCTTATCGCTAAAACGATTCTTGAAAATAAAGATGAGTGCCTGCCAATTTTTAGTTTCTTTGGAGCTTTGGTATTTGCCATCGTGAAATTTCTAAAGCGGTGCCTTTTTAATAGTCAAATCAAAAGTAGAGAAAATCAAATGTCATAAGAATATTCGACTAATCAGTATGAATTCGCCTATCACATTCTTGGATTGCAAATCCAGACTGTGTATGAAAACCATAATCAAGTTTCATTTTTAGATGGAAAAATGAGAATTCGGATTATAAATAAATGTACAAATATTCAGTACATTTAAAACATTAGGATTTTCTAAGCATTAGGAAAAAGCAGATGATGAAACTTTGGGTAACACATTAATTTCAGGGCATTAATAAACAAGGCTAAGAGAAAAATAAACTAACTTGTTAAATTACCCGGGCATGTCCACTTAATAGCATTAAAAGTAGTAAAAAATATTAGAACGATTAGAGTAACCGAAAAATATGGCTTTAGCCGATTGGCATTTCTTGTAAGACCTTGGTCGATTAGTCTTGAATGTTGAATATGTACCTAAAACATACTTAGAATACCAGTCATTATTGCTCATTCTTTATCGTGAAAAATTACCTCAATATGCGAATTATTTGCAAAATTCTTCTCGATATATGTTGCAGCCTCATCTTCCCATTTCATTGACATCGCATTGTATTCTGGTGAATCAAATCTTAAAAAATACCAAAGGCGCATTCCTCTAACCAACTGAAAATATTTTTTTTCGCATTTGTAATTTATGCAAAACTAGTTCATTCAGAGAAAAACTTCAGAGTGGAATGAACATGTCGCTACCATGATTTAATTGGCTCATTCTAGATTCTATGGATCCAGCGCACTTTATCTAACAATATATTCGCAAAATGTAGTAATTAATATAAAAAAAAAAGCAAAAAAGGCAGAGGCTTATATTTTAACCTACACTTGTTTATAAAAAGCCCATTCAATTTAAATTCTTTATATAAGATAAAGTATGCTATTTTCTGGAAAGCCACTAATAAATACCTTCAAAATCTATATGAAGAATTAAATTATATTTTATTTTGAATGGAAAATCAATGGAACAATGACCTTAATAGTGCCATTTTTGTGAGAATCAACGCCTCCTATATTATAAGCTAAATAAATTGGAGTGCCATCTGTGTTAGCTCTTGGATAGGTGATACCGATTCCATGTCGTTCAAGCTGTTGGCGATTTTGGAGTAATTTAATGAGGTTCGTCTGTCGATAGCATTCATCGTGCCAGCTTAGACAAAGATCCTTCAATAAATTGTTTATTCATCTCATTATCTTTACTCTGATAATTTCCATTAGTTTATTAATTTTTTTCACTAATCGTTATTGCTTTCATGAACTATGTTGTAAAAATAAGAATGTGGCGTACCATCATAATAACTGGGCAATTCGCTGACAAAAATTTCTAACCGCACTAATGGCCGGCGCATCTAGCTTAATTGAAACAGTGAAACGCTTATTTTAATCACACTATTTACTTTTTACCTATCGAATGGTGAAATTACCTGAAAATAGACATACCTGAAAATGGACTGTTTTACCGATTGTATTCGTGCGATTCGTCCTCCATCTATCCTGCATTGCAAAGTGAATATTTTCCACTATATTTCTGTCTAAATCTTGTATTTCTTTTAAATACAATTGATCCAAAATATTTGGAAATACTCCGTCTAATCTTCGTTTGCCATGAACTACGACATATACATACCGATTCCATTCAAAAGTTCTTTCTGGCATAAATTCGTTCACATCTATTGGCCAAAGCTGTAAAATGTCTTTAATATTATGTCTATTATAAAACGTCTTTTTAGAAAAAACTTTGATCTGCTTTGATTGTATTAATGTTTAATATTTAATATTTAATATATTATTTAATTTAATATTTAATATTTATTTATGTTTAATATTTCCTTTCATTAATGTTTACTCTGAAAATAAATTCTAAACAAAATTCTTGATCAACTAATCAGCTAAGAATTATTCTAAATGGGCCTTACGTCCACCAAACGATAATCAAAAGTTGCGGCTCATAAATTTAAAAGCCATTGCAGTTATTCCAGTAAAAAAGTAAATTTTATGGAGCATGCTTCATGTGTGAGGCATGCGTGTGATGTTAATATGAGTTCTTTTTATCTTGGTGGGAGAAAATCTATCATTTAAGGAGAAATTTGAGTGGTCCTAGGATAGGGTCAATTTGTTGCTGACTTTCCGGTGAAATTAGAACAATGATGGCCAACCCAGACAAGAAATGACCTAGAAAATATATTTCTTAGAAAATATACTTATGATAATATGCCTTATCTGATTAGCTGATAAATTAAAACTTATCGAAACTAACTACACCTATCAATTTAATAATAAAAAAAAGAAATTCGAAATCTATGGGCAATTCAATTTATAAGCGACAAATAATCAAATGAAGCCTATCAATTAGCTTTTTTCAAAAACTCAGACTAAATTACCTCACGCATAATTTGTTCCTCTTTCCACGAGGGAGCTGATATCGGTGTATATAATTTCTTTGCATTTTGTACTGTCAAGTCCTTGATCCAAATAAAACCGCTCCCAAGTATAGCAGTTAATAATATAGGAAATATGAATAACAAATAATAATAATCAGTTAAAACATTTCGCGTATACCAAGCAAATAGTTTCATTAAAGGTTTATCTAATGTTGGTACTAAACATTTCATTTTTAAAAAATACCTGCATAAAAATAAATTCATTAATTTCCCTTTGACTTCATGACGACAATAAAAGCGAATTCTCTAATATTTCATAATAAAAATGAAGTAAAAATAAAATAATTATGAAAGAGAGAAAAATGAAATTGATAATTAATGTTAATAAAAAAGAAGACCCTTAACAGCACTCACCATATCTGGCTTGGCTGGTTCTATTGGTTATTATGAATATATCTTCGTTAGAGAGCCACTTAAATTCTTAACGCCACCGGGATTCGAAGAAAGATTTACATTTATACTTATCTTATTTTCCACTTACTTTTCTTTTTCTCTTTTCTCACCGTATCAGTCCAGGTCTTGATTGGCCTACCTCACTTTTGACGCCAACCATCAATCAACTCCTGTGGTGAGAAAAGATTTTGAACGTATAGGTGGAGCAGCAATATATGGACTTAGACGATGGAAAAAGGAATGGCTTCCATTACTGTCGACGATGGCATCAGAACGTACCGCTTGGAAACGTCTTACCCTTGTAGGCGTTGGAGTTAGCCTAACCAGTAATGGTGAGAGCTGTTAGAAGAAGATTTTCCACTTACTTCTTTTCTAACGGCAGGAGCCAAGCCTAAGCAGATTAGCTTTAACATTCGACTACCTAAGGGATTGAAAAAAAATCATCATAAAATTAAAAAGGCTTTTGTGAAACTTGGATGACTGTTTTAGGCATAATGTTACAAAATCTAACTTCCTAAGTGGAAAATAATTTTTGCATATATTAGGTTTATTAATTTTAAAAAATAAAAAAATATACACAGCAATGAGCGAAGACAATCATAATTTCTCCAATATTGTAGATACATAAAGAAATAATTACTCCAAAAACAGGTATTTTTGGCAAACAATACTTCATATTCATTGCTTTATGCACAATGATAAATGAGCGCTGAGGCATTCTCATAGAATTTGAACATAATTGCCTTTCCTCGTGATTGTGAAATAAATACAATAAATTCAACTCAATTCAAATTATCTGTGAAAAATCGTTCGCTGCAATAATTTGTCAATCAGTAAACCTGTTTCAGTTCTCAGTGTATTGCACTGAACACAGTTTTTTCAGAAAAAAAATATCTCTCAGACCATAGTCGCCAACAAATCTCTCTCTATGGAATAGATTATTTTTGGCATTTAATTATTTATTTAGAAAATTTTCTTCTCATCAGTTATATTCGTAATTTATTCATAAATGGTTACTATTTCTGGTTAGTTAGTTAGGGTTATTAGTTAGAAATCTTCCCGGGAAATTGGAGATGAAAGAAAAGATAGATCGCCAGCGCCTTTTTTGATGACAAGTCTATTAAAAAATTCATTTGAAGAAAATTTCCATTCAAACCGAATATACAGAACCATTCAGTACGATGATTTCTCTATTCTCTTTTATCATTTCCTCCATTCCTTCCATTTATCATTCATTCATAATCATAAGTGCATTTCGAAAGAATTCCTTTATTCCATACTCATCCTTAATTGGGATAAATTAAAAGTTTTGCCAAACTAGGAGGGCTACTGAAACTTCTTTTGTCTTCAGTAGTTTCTGGATGAATGAATTAAAGCCACTTTAAATGGTGGATCACAATGAAATCACAATGCGACAATAGTTTTAATTATTTAAAAGAGCTTAAAGGCGTAAATCCCGTAAAGACGCCATAGGCCCCATGTAAATGACGTTAGAGCCGTTCTTAGAATATCCTTAGAAAATTAAAAATTAAAATTTGGTTGTCGGTCGGTATATCATAACTCTTCAATTCTTAACTTTTCCTAATAATTCTTCTGCTTATTAGCCATCCGTAGAAAATTACTTGCGTTTTTTGCACAGAGGAAGAAAAAAGTCCTCCACTTTTGTTAAAATGGATAAGCCAGCAGAATTAGCGATTGAAATATGAAAGGGCTAAGGTCCATTCTGATTAAGACGAACAATACAAAGGATTTATAGAAAAAGCTTATTGGCAAAAAATTTATGAAGGATTAACAAAATTATTAAAAATCAATCTTGTTGAATATGCAAAAAAGCCTATTTAAAACGGTTCACCAGAAACTGTTTCATTTCTAAAACTCGCTTACTAGCTTTCATCGTAAATAATTCTTGTTATTAATTGAAATAATTGAATAAATTATTTTACTATGTATGAAGTTATTAGTTATTTACTATGAAGTTATTTGATTTAGAAATTGCTATCGTAAGGAAAATTTCCAAATATTCGAAAACAGTCACAAAAATATCAGTTAAAATGGATTTGATAAGATTTATATCCATTATACTATTTGTACATTATTTTAATGAGCAAAGTATATCTGTCAGCATGGTTCTTTTTTGTACATTTGTCTTTCGGAATACTATAATGAGTAAATGTTTGGCAATTCAGGCTGGAAACCTCAAAATCGATTGAATTTGCCGATCAGTAGTGCATTGTTTTACCACCTTCAGACTAATTTATTTCGTTGAAAATTTCGTAAATCAATTTGTTATTTCATAAATAAAGGAATAATCAAAGTAGTCAATCTTCCTGCTAATTTTTTGATTATTAAAAATTGGTTTCGTTATCTGTAGAGCTTTCTGAATTTTTTTACTTTTAGAATTCCAACTACAAACCATGTATCACTAAATCGCTGATTAAATGTGATGAAGATAATGGCACAGAATATTGTGGTTGCGAATTCCATAAATTGCACTGGAGAAATCTTCATTAGTTTTTTCCAACAAAAAGTATGAATAGCCCTGCTAAATAACTGTGCAACTCTTTGCAGTGCTACACTCATTTAGATCAAAAGATTAAGCCTCATCCTGCGCCATGCCTGAAATTAACATCCATTCTTTTATGCCTTAAGCTCTTAAATTGCCGGAAGCTATATATTGAAAATCTCGCCTGAATATGTCGGTCCATTCACAGGATATAAAATATTTAGTGCAAAGAGTAAGCTTTTGCCTTTAACCCGTCGAGCATTATAATTTTGTTTCGGCATATCTTTTTTCGATAAAAATTAGTTGTTATGGTGTCTATTATTTGGAAAAAATTACTTTTTTGATTAGACAAAAATTCATGTGAAATTTTAAAGTCTTTCATTTAAAAGCCTCTGCAAAAAAAAATTGGAAACCATATTATTTCCGATTTTATATTAAAATATTTGTTCATATGTCCACTTGTTCTAACACATATTCTGCAACACGTAAGTCGTTTTTGACTTAGTGCCAAAGTTTTAAAAGCAAAGAAACTAATCTTAAAATCTATATATCAAAAAAATTATTTTCATTTTCATTTCTTTATCCTCTTTACTCAATCCTATATAAACTGTGCTGAGTAAAGCAAATTTTATTTCCTTTTTAGCCTAGTTCCATCGCCGATGTTCAGAATATTCGGTAAACTCGATACAAATATTAGCAGAATGAAGTTATAAAAGCTGTCGGATATTAGAATTTATTTAATCTTTTAAAATTGGTTAGAAAAATTACATTATAATTTTTTAATCAATTGCAATTAACAGTAAGTACGGAAAATTTTTTAATGCCCAATGTAACAGTGCTATAAATTGGTCTATAAAAGAGAGGTGGACCAATAAGACCTGGACTGATACGGTCAGAAAAGATTTCGAACGTATAGGTGGACCAGCAGTATATGGATTTAGACGATGGAAAAAGGGATGGCTTCTATTACTGCCAGCGATGGCGTCAGACCGAGCAGCTTGGAGACGTCTTACCCTTGTAGCCATTGGAGCTAGCCTAACCAGTAATGATGAGAACTGTTAGAAGAAATTCTATAAATAGCTTTAACAATTTCACTCTATTAAATTTCATGATACTGGAACATTTAATACATTAAATGGTCTTTTTTTATATAGCAGGCAGAATGGAAGTAAAAAAAAATAAAATCTGATCGAAATATGTTTGAGTCACCAAAAGTGATTTGACCAAAACTCAATAAAACAAAGAAATTCGAAATTAACAAAAAATTTATTTTGTACGGTCGTGCATAACCGCTTTTATATTTCTTTTCTTTGCAGAACGATAGCTAATAATAAATGAAAAACCGTCTTTCATTCCATATAAAATGCTTCAATACTTTAATTAAAGAAGTGTAAAAAATGTTCAACAGAGAGTTTTTTTAGAATACGATCAACGGTTTTAAAAAAATATACTTTTATGAAATCTTAATTAACTTGTTCACCTACACTATAAAGAAAAGAGAGATCTTGGTGATCTACGACTAGATGCGTAATATTTTATGCCTAATTTGCACCATAAGAAAATCAACCACTTGAACCTAAAACATTTCAGAAAATCAATTATGGAAAAATTCGAAAATGAAGGAATTGAATCTTAATCATTTCGAAAATGATTCAATGATTTTGCTTGAAGAGTTTTTTTTATGGTTGGAAAATTTCACTTTCTATGAATTCTAAGTATTTTGTTGTTGAGTATAATTTATTATTATTGGGATGTTTCCTCATTATTTTCTTAAATTTTTATTTGACTATGGCTTAGCATGCTTTGGCATATGCTTTGTTAATTTGGTTGTCTAATCCATTTCTAATCCAAATCCATTTTTCATCCAATTCTTTAAATGATGGACATTTTGGATCACGAAGGATCGCTATTTAATAAACGTATCTACATTTTTTCTTCCTCCGTATCGAGTTGATTTCATTCCGATTATTTATTTCCAGATTTTTTTAAGTTGAAAAATAGTTCTTTTTTAGCTAATGTTATATCAGTACCAATTACAATGTACAATATGTAAGTCTTTTTTGATACTCTATATGTTATTCACTTGGGCTGGAAAATCGAAAAGTGAACAAAACTTGTGGAAACTGTATGATGATTTCAGGAAAGCGTTGGTCCTTATTTTTCTTATTTTTGGTTTTTACCGTTTCCATTTATTGTTGGTTAATTAATTTATTTTGAGTTGGTAATTTATTGAGATATAATTTCAATTGCTGACTGCTTTAGTTAATATCCAGTTGATTAAGTTATCCTCGAGTATATGGGACTGATGAGATTTATGATCGATTTGAAATATTCTGCAAAAATCTCGAGATTATTGATGAATTAAATTCTAAAAATAATTCGGTTATTTATGGCATAACGAAATTTGCTGATTGGAAAGACGATGAATTAAAAACGGTTTTCTTTTTAAACGCTTTTTATTCTTTATCCATTCTTTTTGATGAAATAATTTTAATGATTTTGGAATTTCGATTTTTTCAGAACAATGTTTCTTATATAAAATTCGATAAAATGGATACAAGATTTATGTATAGTAATTGGATACATTTGAAATGGGACGGAAAAACGAAAATACCAATTTCTTGGGATTGGAGGGATCTCAGAGCAGTTACTCATGTTAAGTCACAAAGTACTCAATTTTTATTATCATGATTAGAAGAGAACCTTTGAACATTACAAAAGAATTACATTTCATTTCATTTCTTCAATTATGTAAAATAATGTTTCTTGCATATTTTCTTATTATTTCGCATTAAATATGCATTTTATTTTGCTAATTTATGCTTTGAATCAATAAATGTTCAGAATTAGCCGGAATTCAAAAAGAATTAATTAATTCTGATAAAGTTCGATTCGATAATTTTTATTCTTCGCATTTCTTTTTGATGTTTTAATGATGCTTGTAATGTAGAATTGAATAATAATAATATAATAATAATAATAATTAATAATAATAATAATAAATTTGGAAAAACGATGTTTTCCCATAAATAATTTCTAGTAGTCTGATGAGCTATTACTCAATCATTATCGATTAGATTCATTTCCGTTTCCGACTAGATTCGTTGGCTCTCAAAATCAGAAATTTTCTCCTGATAGTCACTTGAAAATGGAACAGTCCCAAGCATCAAACGGATTTCTTAATTTTAGCTTTACTTTTGTAAAAGATAAGGATTAAAGAAAGCATTTGAAACGGTAGTCTGAACAGCTCTTCACTCAGTCTATTCCAGTTCACTACACTCTAATATCATTATAATTTACATATCCAATTCACTACAATCATACATATCGTTTCATTTTCTGATCAAAAAATGGTCAAAAAATTGTCTATTGTAAAAAATTGTATTTGATCGTATTTGAAATACGTGTTTCTCAAAAAAATTATTTCATCACGTCAATGCCAATCTTGCTGGGCGTTCTCAGTGGCAGCAGTCGTCGAGTCACTGTATTATTTAAAATATGGGCGGTATATTTCAATCTCTGAATCTGAAATGGTTGACTGCGATCACATGAATGAAGGATGTGTAGGTGGAAATACAAAGCATGCTCTGTGGTAAGTTGATAAATAATTATGATGAAATGATGAAATGAAATTTTACGGATTCTTCCCCTTCATCGTCCCTTTATTTGCATTAATTATTGTATAAGCAAATTCGTGAACTTTGACCTTATTTGAACAAAACTTATACCTTCGATCCATAGCTGTTGCAAATAACGCTTCAGCTACAAGTAATTTTTGTGAAAATTTGATAATTTTCTAAGTAATTCGAATTATGCTGTGGTAATTATAGTTATAGGCGAGGCAGTTATAAAGGATTTATTCAACACCACGACTACTTCCCATCACCACTTGGGCATCGATATTACTGCCCAAAATATTCGACTATTTTCCTGGACAAACTCTATTTTATCCATCCAGATGAGAATTCAATCGCGTGGTTTATCTCATACATTGGACCTGTATCATTAAGTAATAATTTGCATTACAAAATTATTATTTGTAATATAAATAAAATGTCTAATAGAAGAAAAAATCGGCTAAATTAGCTAAATATTAATATTTCGATAAATTTTCAAGGTACTTTATACTATTAAAATTACAATATTAAAAGATGAATGGCCACTGACAATGAGCGATTTTTTAATAATTTCATAACAAATTATTCTATATAAAAATCGTTATTAAGTCCAAATTTGTCAAATTAGAGCGAGCATAAAGACTTCAATCTTAAAAAATTGTATTTAAAAAAATCTAAAGATATTTTATTACTATAATTGAAATGGTTAGATTAAATAAAAATAATAAGAATATTAAATAAATATAATGGTGGTTAAGCTGATCCCAGTGGTTGTCAGTGAAAGGTTTTTTAGATAGAAACGCGGATGGGTCCTCATCATCCATGTTTTTTGATCCTTAACCCTGTCAGAGAAAGCATTTGGATGTTTCGAATGTTCGATCACGTTATTCCTCTAAAATACGTGCATATTAATGCTATTAAAAAGATTCATTAATATTCATTAAAATGGGATATTTCCACAAAACTGCTCCTATTTTGTAAGGTCTCTTGTAGATCTTGCCATGTTGCAAATCAATAAATTATACAAAGGTGGTATAATAATGGATTCAAAAGAATGTCGAGAAATCATTCCAAATCATTCAGCAGAAGCGATTGGTTTTGGCGAAGAAAATGGAACCAAATATTGGATCTTGAAAAATAGTTGGGGACATGAGTAAATTTATTAAAATCTCGATTTGCTTTTAATTTCTAGTTTTGAATCATATGAAAGAGAAATGAAATGAAGCTTTGGCTGAAAAATTCCAGTGATTTAACGATAAAATTATTAAATTGTCAATAAGGCTTGCAAAAAGTACCATTTATAATGAAAGAGAGAAGAAATATACAAATAATTTTATTCGTAATCTCGATCTGCATCTGTACACATTTTATCACAATATTATATATGACATACCTTGATTTAATAAAATTCTTATTTCAGATGGGGAGAAAATGGTTTCTTTAGAATACAACGTGGCATAAACGCTTGCAATATTGAATCATTTATTGTTTCAGCGAGCATTCACTAATTTTCTCGCGAAATTCTCGAGAAAATAATCAACTATGAAATTAGAAATGATATTACGATAAAATAAATAATGCCCACAAATTTGAATTATAAGTTGTAAAAAGAAAAAATTCAACTGAGTCTGGTTATTAATCTCAAATACCCATACATTGGAGAGATCAGCAAGAAGTTATCTATTTCTTACGCTCAACTTAGCCTCAGCGTTTCCACATATTTTTATATAACAAGCTTTTTTAGTTCTTATTAATCTAATGCTACCAATTTTTGCATGCGCAAAGTTTCCTTCTATCAATCTTCTGTTGATATTCGCCATTATCTGGCTATTCTTATCTTATCTGGCTTATCTGGCTATTTTTCCACAGAGATAAGTTAATCTCCAGTCTTATCTGGTTTCCATTTTTATTAACAGGCTACTCATATTGACGGCCAGAAATCAAAACCAATGATGAGTGAGAAATGTGCCGCTATACTCGGCAATCCTCTGATAACTGAGATATCTATTTATGCATCATTTTCAATACTACAAATAAAGAATTACAATAGTAGAGCAAATTTTCATAATTCATTTCTTTAAAGCAATTTATATTGAAATGAATTTGTATTTTTGCGGAAGTTCTTTTTGTCATCTATTTCTCGCTTTTACCATGAAGTAGTGAATTATAATTTTCAAAGAATAAATATTTTTGCTCCATTAAAATAATCAATTATTAAATTGCATTTTAATATTCAAGAATTAAAAGTTTTAAATACATTTATATGTGAATGTAATAGTTTTTTTCTTTTTTTGTCTGAAAAGAAAATAAATGCTTAGCGAGCATTGTTTCTGGTTAAAATAGGCTTTCTTTACGATGAAAAAATGAGTCTTTTGAAAATAGAAATATGAGTGAATTCCCAGTCATCAGTACCAGCAGAATTTTTTAACGACTTCTCGGTGATATGATTTGAACCTTGGCACATATGATATGAATCTTGACGATGTAAATCTGAGCGGCAACAACCCTGTATCCTGTCTTTTTTAAATAATTAGATCAAAGTGATAGTCTCAATCGTTAGCTGATCTGATATTTGTAATTCGTAATTATTAATTATATCCCTTGATGAACATTCTAAAAATTTTATCGAATTTGTTGTGAGAATTTATTGAATTAGTTAGTTACCTTTACTGACTGACTATCCGCAATGAAGTACCGTCAAGTATTTGCTATAGAACATTAAAATTTATGTTCGCATATTCGCATTTTTTGTTTTGTTTATTAATTTCAGAGATTTGCTTTATTGCTGATTTGATTTTGATTTATTTTGCTATGGATATTGCTATGGATACATAAATTATCCTTAATCTTATCGTTGAATATGCATATATACTAAAAATAAACATGATGAGTTTTTTATCATTCGTATAATACGACATCCAGTTTGATATTCTATATGTATTCATCGATTTTTTGCAGCAGTATAGACGAATATATATTCCTTAGAATATTAATTCTAAAACATTCAAATGGTATGATGGACCCACTTATACTCCTAATTTTTTGATTCCTTTGCAAAAATGTCGCATTTAGCTAATAGCCAAGCTCTGAAATGGCCAATATTAATTTGTGGTAACCACTAACTAATAAACATTTGATTCATTGAATTTTTTGTGTCTTTATGGAGTTTTGAGTATTCGAAAAAATTTTAAAAAAAAGACCCTGCCAGAAGGAAAGAAAGAACTAATTCCATATTCCTGCTGCCAAATCGCCGCTTGAATTGATGCTTGTTCTCAAATATTCATAGAAATTGCTTTAGAATATTCTCTGCTTGTGTTATTAAAAAATTAAATTCATTTACGATTTAAAACTGTTTTTCATTTAGCTCCATAAATCACCAAATTTCTCGATGCCAGTTTAAATAAGCGATACCGGTTTGCTTCAGCATTTAGAATTCATGCAGCCCAATAACATCTCTGCAAATGCAGAACAGTATTTAGAAACAGTATTTAGTAACAGTATTTAATGTTTAGAAATATCGTATTAATGAAGAATAGATGAGGAAAACTTTTAAAAAAATTTTAGCATATTTCAGCAATTTTAGCAAATTTTAAAAGAAATAAAGTCGATTTTAAAAAAAGAATTTAGAATCTAAAACTTTCGAATTAGATTAATGTTAACAGAAAATTCGAATATTTTCGCTAATTCAAATGGAATGAAATTGGCAGTAAAAATTTTCAAAGTCATATTCATAGTGGCAAACTTATTGCGATCATCACAATAGATGTAGAAATACTTGAATTATGTATGTGTCATATCAACTAATAACAGCGCTGGCAAAATAATATTTCAGCTAAAGCCAAATCTTATTGAACTATATCACCATATTACCATATCATCATATCACCATATTACTACACACACCATATTTCATGTATGGGAAAGTTCATTTATCTATGCAAAATCATCGCAATATAAATTACAGAAAGATTTTTAAAAAATTATCATGAAATGAAATGAAATTAAGGATGTATTTTTACAGAATATAGCTGGAGAAACTTTGAATTAGAGAACAATCGCTCAATTCTTGCATTCAAAAAATTTAGAACAAATTTTACATTAAAAATTATGCATACTTCTTATTTCTTAAATATTAAAAATTAATTCAGTCTTAGTTTGCTAATTCTAAAAGTAAAAGTTGAAACAATCGAAGAAATTAAAAAGAAAATATAAATTAATGAAGCAAGATGAAAACTCCACGCGAGTAGTGCTGGCGATCCGCTTATATTTTTATCGCCAAATGATTTTTTGATAAAGTTTGACCGCTCTGATAAGGCAGGAGAGCAAGTTTAACGATAATTCAGAAAAAAGAGAGCTCCACACAGCAAAATATTTTAATATTTAAGAAATAAGAAGTATGCATAACTTTTTATTAAATATAATCAAATATAATTTTTTAGTTTGTGGGTTGCAAAAAAAGAAACATTTTTCACTTTTTAGCAGTTTTATTTGTAATTAATTAAACAAGCATAATATGCCAGCAATAATAATTGATAATTTGTAATAAAAGAAATATTGAAAGTGAAAATCAACAATGTGAAAAAGGCACTTAGAGAAATTTAATAAATTTCTTTCCATTTTATCTTTAACTCTTTGCAGTTTAGATCAATCAATTCAAATTATAATCAAAAGGGTTTGCAAAGTTTTAAAAAAATTTATTTTATTGAATTGAAAATCTGAAAATTCACTTTAAATAATTATTTTTTCTCGATATAACTGGTTGTTTATTTTTCAAAAGTTGACAGTTTGGAAAATGCTTTGGAAAATTATCATTAATTCGTAGCTGAGACTTGAATAGCAATAATTTCATTTAAAATGCATATTTAATCAGCAGTTTGAAATTCATTGCATATAAACAGATATTAGGAAAAAAGCGTCAATCATATTTTAAATCTTTAAAATGGCAATGGTTAAATTTTCCAAACTAATAATTTTTACATCTTCAAGTAAAGCAACGTCGTAGCAGAGATATTCAGTATGATTCAAGGTGCAGACTACGTAAAAAAGCCTCAGGAATTATCCAACATTTCGTGAGTATAAGATGTAGGAAAGAACAGCATATATAAACTGAAAGGACAACGAAGTTGCATTCTTTATAGGAATATTTGCTTAATATATGGCCAAAAGTCCCAAGATCGAATGAAAAATAGTGAATAATAAGGTGAAGATCCTGTGGGACCTTTTCCATCGAAAAAGATAAACAAGTATTGACCGATGAACTAAATATCATGGTAGTAGACAAGAACCAAAAATCAGCACTGGTGATGGATATAGCAATATCAAGAGAGGAATATTCGAATACGAAGCTGGACATCTGAATAAATAAATAGGAGCTGAAAAAAGAGAAGAAAATGAGGAGTAGTTCCACCCGTAATAAAAACACTAGAAGGACTGAGATCCGTAAATTGGAAACTAGTTTCAACAGATTCCAGAAGCAACATTCGAGATCTCTGCCTAAAACAGCGCACTGCTAAGATATAGCACAGAAGCCTCCCATTGCTCTAGTAGAGAACCCGACTTTGAAGACCTATACCATCCACAAAGAGGTAAGAAAGGAATTATAAATCAAATAATAGTTTTGCGAAGAAAAAAAACCAAATTTACCAGTAAATGAGCATAAAACTGTTTAAATGCCAAAAACTTTGCAAGTATATATTGACTATTGATAGGCCAGAGAAGAAATGAGGCAGCAAATACGATTTTCTCAATACGTTGAGAATATGGCGATGATGGTTGAAGACGCATATTGGCCTGATTAAAAGATTTTTGTGGCGGCTCAAGTAATCCATCATCACTTTCTTCATCGTCGGATTCATTTTCAAGACATTCCTAAATGACTATTTAAAACATGTAATCTTTAACATATAATGGGATGATTTGTAAACGCAATCTTTTCAGACGACAGGTCGCAGCGGAATGGAAAACGAGATTTTCACTTTTTAATTTTCACTTTTTAACTTGTTACTTATAATATATTACAAATCACTACAGCAATCGTGAATGGGTACAATTTATTATAAAAATTTTTAAAATCAACAATGTGAAATTATTTTTGTTTAATATTACAAGTGAATATTACAAGACAAGTGAAATTCCTGTTCGCCCCTTAGAATTTAAAGCACAGCCACTTTGGCCGCAGAGTTGAAGTTAAAAAGCCTTTTAGTTTCAATTAAACGTATATTCATCAATCACTCAAACATCTTACTAAAAAGATTTTAAGCTTTTCCAATTATAAAAGCTAATTATCTTAAGAATTGATCAGTAAAAACACCGCACTTAACTATTTCAAAAGCAAACTGGTTGTACTTGGTTCTACGCTCGATCGTAAAATTGTGTCAAGATTTTCAGTTGGCGGCGTCATTTCCTCTATGGACAAATTTGCTGAATAACACCAGTGAAAAAACCTTCAAATATTCACAAACACAAACAGATAACTGCTATTTCTTTCAATTTTTGAGAAGAGAACTGACAAGTTTAATAAATTCCATACCACGAATTTTATCATTAGCCTTCCACTGCACTGCAGATCAATCAGTTCAAATAGTTTTGCACGCTTTACGTAAAATATTATAAAATAAAATATCAAAAAAACATCTAAAAAACAGTTTATCAACTTCAAAGTTTGAAAATTTTTCTTTAAATAATAGCTGAAGTTTTTCAATACAAATGGCATGAGGAGAACGCATTTTTCTTTGTATTTTATAATAATATTTGAACTGATATTACATTTTATATTTTTCAAAAACTATCTGAACTATCTGAAACTTAGGAAATGATAGATTACCATATTGTAACTAAGAACTGAATAACGATGAGTTTATAGGAAACATCAAATCACATTTTGGATCTTAATAAATGGCAAATGGTTAAAATTAATAATTTCCGAATTTTCCAAACTTTCCAAAATTAATAATTTTTATATCTTCAAATAAAGCAACGTAGCAACATGTTGCCTCGATTTAACTGCCAAATTTCAGAGAAATATATAACTGTGCTGTGTCGTGTCAACTTCCTCTAGAAAAGCCTTCAAGTGGAATTAAATCGTAGAAAAATTCACACCTGCTACATCACCTACAACATTATCGAATTCCATTCATTTTCTTTTTAAGTTCTGTTGATATATAGTTGGCAGAACGCAGTAATATTCCTTTATTTCTGTTGAATTCCTATTTTTACCATGTATTTGAAAAGAACAAGTCACATTCCCATCGATCGCTAAGTTGACTAATTTCATGGACCCCAACTTTTATCCAAATAAGCCATACAATAAATCTTCTACTGTTTATCCATGCAGCGGATAAATTTCTAACAGTTTTTCATGAATTTCAAAATCTATTATGACGCCATGAACAAATATAGCCATTTGAACTGTATATGCTAGATGTTGGATCTATTATTTGCAAACAGTAAGAGAATAATGAACAAATCCATTGGAGATTTCATCGTTTTTCATCTTCATCTGATTTAAAACATCGATATAATTTGGTTATGCAATAAAGACTTGAGACTTATTTTCATCCGATTATGTAAACATACTTATTTTATTAGTACTTTAATATTTCATAATACTTTAATACCATTTTTAGATGCTTCATGAATCTATATTTTATATATATTTTATGAATATATTTTGTTGAGTTGTTAGTTGATTAATGATAAACTTTTTTTATTCCTAATTCTCCAGGGTATTTTTGCTCAAATATGAATACTTGTTTTCAGGTATTTCCATAATTTGATAATATATAAAAATAATACATGCAAAATTTTCTTATTGTTTTGAATAATGCACCATCTTTCTGTCCACTGACATCCTCAAATAACTTAATGTCTCCTCTCTTCGATTTGCCATTTATTAAACCTAATCTAAATATCTCGCCTTAATGGAACAAATTAAGAGGCAATGGAAAAACAAATATTAAATAAATAAATTAAAATTTAAAAAAAAATTGAAAGAAAAACTAATAAATAAAACAAAAAAAAAATTTTCGCAGGTCCTCTTGCAAAGGTTCATACGGACATTCATACGGACCATATCCATCTCTAAGCGATGGCGAACAAAGGATTGGACTGGACTGTATTTAAATTAGCCAGTTGTAACTCACTTTTTCAAACTTTTTTATGAAGAAATTTTGAAATTTCTAGTATTAATTGAAACATCTCTAATAAGAAAAGAAATAATTTGAATAAATGAATGAGTTTATAAATTTAGTCTTTTATTCCTATAAAAAGTTTATCTTAGTTTTTCCCATTTAATAAATTAAACATGTTTTCAGATATCATTAAATTTTCATTTTTTTTTTTTCTAAATATTGTAAATGCCTAAATATTTCGAAAGGTTAAAGTGATTTATCTGCAAATTTTATTAGTTTTATATTCTTATCCCGCTAATCTTTTATTTATTTATTTAATTCCAAGATAAGGGAAAGCTTTATCTGCTAAAATCGAGAATTTACAAGAATCTCACAAAAAGAAAATGGATTTAAATTTTTTAAACTTGGCAATTTTAGCCAATTCCAAAACAATTCTAATCATAATTCTCTGCAAAAACAGCCAATAAATCATTGAATCAATGAATGAACTTTTGAGATAAATAAAAAATCCTAAAAAAAAAGGATCATTTTGTTGGCCAACTGTATGGTTAAGAAATATATGATAGGGCTAATTAGAATCAAATTAAATAAGTGGACATAAGTAATTAAACATAAGTAATTCATAGCATTCATAGTTGAAAACTGTTTTTTGCTAAAAAATAAGAGTGTAAACAATTCAGAATTCAAAAAAATTAGCTACTTGTTGCAAAAATTAACAACAAAAAACGAAGAAGTGGCATATAGATGGAACTATGGCATGCACGTCGTTGAACCATGTTATTATTGAAATCGAGAGATGAATGTCGCATTTATTTTAAATATTATAGATAGTTTTTATCTTAAACAGTTTTTCCCACTCACCTTAATTTGCTTTATACATTTATTGCCAGCGCCCACAATTCAGATGTCACAAATGATAGATTTGTCTCAAAGTGAATTTTAATGTATTCTCAGTTTTTAGCGAAGAACTTGTAAAAAGATTCCTTATTACTTGATATTCATCATTATGAAACTGCATATTTCATAGAATTGTAATTTATAAGTATAAGTATGTTATATTATTTTTTATTTTTTGCCGTTCAAGTATTTTTCATATTTTATAAAAGTTTTATTTAAATTTTCTTCGGCATATTTCCTTTCCAGCAATGCCATAAGAATTAGCCCTTTTCTTAATTTGTAAATACTCATGAGGTACAATAAATGCGAATGCAAGTGAAATATAATTCAAATATCAAATGAGAAACATAGTTTTTATTCGAAAAAACTCAAAATCTTTATAATGATAATCCAAAATTAAAATTCAAATTATGGTAATATTAAAAAATATACAATTTTTATTTCTTTTTCGAACAATATTTCAGATGAAGAAATGTGGAAATGTCGTTTAGTCGTATATCGTTTTTTTAATTATTTTAGTCCTTAGAAAGAAATTTCATGCAAAATTATATTCACTAATGTTTTATATCATAAATAAAAATAAAATTATAGCATAGTAAATTGAGGAAAAAAATTAAAAAATTTAATATCTTCATAAATTGATTTTGTTTCTCAAAAATGAAAAGATTATTTTATTTTTTTGAATGCTGTTGATGAATATTTTCAAGTTTTAAGTCATAAAAATGTTGTACTAAATGTTGTATCCAAGGATTTTCATGACTTTTTTCTTATTTTAAACATCATCATTGAGCATTGTAGCTATGTAATATAACAATCATTACAGCACTCGTGTCAATGCTTTATTTCATTTTCCTTGTTTCAGAGACTTATCAGCAACTGAATTACGACGGAACATTTTTACAAATGGCACAATTTTGGCCACTGCGCCATTTATATCAGGTTGACGCCACAAGAGAACGGTTAAATCAACGACTGGATTAATATTCGAAGTAAATGTTAAAAGAAGAGTGGCGAATTCATTTAGTACTTCCAAATGTAAAGAGTTTGTAATGGAAGTTATTATTACCGGCAATACATATAGAATCAAAGTAAAAATACCCCAAATGCCCATTGTTACAGTAAGTCGACGTTGAATTTTCAGGTATTGAGCGGAATTTGAATTCTTCTAAAATAGAAATAAAATAGAAATATTCATAAATTGCTAGTTCTATGGTAAAAATGCATAAAAATTTAATTCTGAGACCGCCATTTTTTAAATTAAGATAATTAACCAAGCAGTTCAAAAATCCTCTTTCGAGCCATTTTCATTTAGAATGCTGTTTAAAATTTGCGAAGGACAACTTGGAAGGAACTTTTTTTCCGAGAGAATTCACTATTAATTTCTTCAATTACTATTATACAAACCTTTCGTTAAAGAGTCAATTGGAGGTAGAGTTACAGGTGCACTGCCAACACTTACTTATACTTCACTTTTAGTGCAACAACAATCTCTGTTACGGAGTGGGAGACGTAGCCCTACTGCAATTCAGTCCAACAAACATATCTAACAATTACTGCAGCTCTAATCTTATAAAAGTAACGGGCAAAGCACGAGATAAAAACTTTAGGAAAACTTTCATCGTGAAAGTGCTAAATGATTATCAAATATCAATTTGTCACTTCGAAAGAAATTTGATGTTAAATTGAGTTAGAAATAAGAATTTCAATGACAACATACGGTCATTCTTTCTGAAAAATAGCGTCGAGATATTGTCCAGACAATGGCATAAACAACAACGCTTGCACTTGAGCAAACGATTCGAATTACAAAAAATATTGTGTTGAACTCAGGTGCAATGCCAGATGCAGTCCTAAATTTACAAAACATTCTTAAAAAGAGTACTTTTCAATGGGAAATTCAGGAGAAAAATTTTGTAAAAGAGATTTTAAAAAATGCTATAGTGATTAAGTACTCAACATACCAACACATTGGCGAGTGTTCTAAGGCAACTTCACCCCATGAATGGATCCAGCTAGGCAAAACTAACGATGCCACAATTACCATCGCTATAGAAACCTAAAATAGTGAGCTCATTTCAAAACCCTATTTTCAATGAAAATTCAAATATAGAAACATAGAAAAACTTATGATAAGACTGGATATGAATTAAGATTGAATCCAAAAAAATAGTTATTAATTTCAGAAATTAATAGAAATATTGAGAGAGATGAGAGAAAAATGAAAGAAAACTTTGAGTATTAAAAGAAATAGCTTTGAAAGAAACCTGGCAGACTTGAAAATGGCGTCCATATTTACGATATTTTAGAGGACACACTAATGAAGACAGCCGGTCGACACTAATAATCAATAGAACCATAGCAGAAAGTGGCTCTGCCCTAAAATAACTTTTAGAAAAGTTCTTTGGTTCAGAATTTTTTTATTCAGTTATTTGTCTCCATTTTGCTTTTACTATTCTATTCTTATGGATTCTGAATGTATTCTTCAAACTGTTTTTTTTTTAATGATACTTTATGATATTTTTTTATGAATGTTTTTCATTTGTTCGATTTGTTTCGAACACTTTTAGGCAAGAAAATTAATCCACTGAAATCGTTATACCATATTTGCAACACATTCCAGGGTATCATTGCGCACTGCCGCATGCTACTTAATGACGTTGTATTGGTGAAAATAATAAATAATCGACCAAATCCCGCTATCATTTCAGCAAATGCCGTAATAAAATCAACAATCAACTAGAAAGAAAAATTGAGAAAATATTTAAAAAATAAAGTCAAAAGAAAAGTTTTGGAAATTTATGAATGGGATTTGAGAAAAAATGAATCACCGAATATATCGGTTAAACTAATATTTAAAACAATACTATAAGAAATAAATAAATCACGCCGGATACCCATCTCTATTTCCATTCCGACGTGGTTGTTTTCTGGCGAAGCTGCTATAGCCAATGCAGAAAGTTTAACTAGAAATGATGACCGCTAACTGCTGACTAGGTTTTTTCGAATTGTTTTGTTTTTAAATCGCAAAAATCATAACCTTGAAAAAAATGACCAAATATCTTCCGACCATCGATGATTTTATTAAAGCGACAGTAAATAATATGTTTACGCAAGATGCTGAAAAGCCTTCAATTGCGTAAAAAATAAATGAAGCAATCAGATTCATTCAGATCCTTAGATCCTTTTCTGAAAAAAATCCAAAACATTCTTGCTTTCTTTCAGAAAATAAAAGGCAATAAGATCGCCTTTTATAGCTCAAAATGGTGAGAAGAAAAAATAAATAAGTAAAATGATAAAATATCCAATATTTGTCGATTCTAGAATTCTAACTATATCAGACACCATAGTTGGGAAAATTGATAAATTTATAACTTTTCTATGCTTTGATAAGCTGATAGGTCACTACGCTGATTATAAAATACAATAATGAAAATAAAATCAAGATTTTTGGAAAAATTTCAATCTTTAATTAAAAGAGGCAAAAATAAATTATAATTATAAAAAGATGCTAACAAAAAATAAAGAAAAATGGAAATTAAAAGAGCTAAGCAAAAACGAAATCAGCCAATTTAAAGAATATTAGTGCAAAAAGAAAGTTATGAGCCAGCGTTTCCTTATAAAGAATTTTTTGAACAATGCAGCACTAATATAAGCAGATTATCGGTTTCTACACCTTAGTTTCTATTCAAACATGGAATAATCTGCCTTAAAATCAGAGTTAAGATGCTAATCCTGATTAATTTATCAAAAGAAGTAATCCAAAAATACACCTTATGAAAATCTTAAAGGCATTGAATTTACGAAAATAATCATTCTATATCATAATTTTATAAGTTTGATAATTTTAGATGGTTACTGGTAGGTCATTTTTCAAATCATAAGGCTTAATTCTAATCTTAAAAGGCCATCAAAAGTGAAATTCTGAATGTCGCCGAAAGAACTTAGCTGATTCCCCTTTGAAAGGATCTTATACAATCAATTAACTGATTAATAATCGAAAGCCTTGGCTTTTAAGAGACATAATGAGCGCACATAACTTATATAGTATACATAAGTGCAAAAAATAAAATATTTTTAAAAAATTTATTTTAAACTTAAGGAAAAAAGGGTAACATAAAACCAGTGAAATATTCGCGATATTCGTGTAATTGATAGCGGCGCTCCAAAAAGTCGTTTATATATATATAATTATAACACCCATTTTCAATGAAAATTTCATAACTTTTTGATTAAATGATTCTTTATTAAAATTTAAAATCTTCACTCATAAATAATCATTCATAATTTTGATCCATTCTTACGCCATTGCAGGCTTCGCCTTGGAAAATCATTTATGACACAATGACAGTTTTAATTTTATTTTTATTTTTTTCTATTTAATAAGTTTAAAAGAGCGAATAATTTTATTGGATGCACTGCTAATAATTTTGTCTTAGATTTCCGAATATTTATGACGAGGGATAAATTAATTTTCAGAAGTTCGTAATATTCATTGTGGTGTTTCTTGAAGAAAAGTTGTTATATTTCTTAACAAAGAAATAAAGATGAAAATAAAAAATAAAAAGAGACTTGCTAAATTTTCCATAGGTTTTTTGTTTCTATGTTATTTTGTTGGAATTTCTAGAATGAAGCACTTCGATGAATAAATTTTTAGACACTTCGGAACAAAAGGTGGATCCAATAAGCAACCTTTGACTCTTCGCTGCAGCCAAAAGAGGACAAAAGAGGACCTGGAACTATTAATGCAATATACGACTCAACTATAATAGTTGATTCGTTCAATTTCCAATATCCTTCAATTTTCCGATAAAAATAGACATGCAATCGAAACTGATAGATTAAAATTTGGATCGAAATAAGAGTAACCAAAAAGAAAAATGCTAATTCTAATGGAAAAATATTTTCATATAGGCTGGCTGTTGCTTGTCTGTCAATAAGCAGGACATCCAGCCGATTCTCGCTGAACGAAATCGGACTGACTTAACCTGAGGAAGAGATCTTGTAAAAACAGCACTGACTCACCTTAATCTTTTTATTCATAACTCAGTCCTCGTCCAGACAATCCCGAAAAAAATACATCACTTTTAATTAATAAACTGCTTATATCCGATTATCTAATTGATTAGCCGCTGATATGAGAAACCGCATCATATTTACCATATACATTCATTTATCAACCTCCTTTTATCGATTCATGGATGAACCAATTCTTTTTCTTCCTCAACTTGATATCGAATTAATCGTATTCATGAGACATATGATGCAATTAAAAGGAAAGAAATTAGGCAGTCAGAACTAATTTATGAATTAATCTTGAAAAAAAAAACTATGCAGTGCAATTATAATGCAAGGCTAAAGACAAATTTAGGCACAATTTTTTAAACTTTATTAAACATTTACAAAATTTATGCCATAACTTCCGTGTTCATCAATAAAAACAGAAATATATATCTCGTTTTCACAGTTCTGATACCTATTAACCAGTCTGTGCAGTCAAGCAAGAACTATAGTATGTGCTTAAAAAATTTAAATAACCACATTGTATGCAAAGTCAACTTTTCATTGGGACCAATTCCATTTTTCATGGATCGACTTTTATATCGATCAATTTTCATGCAATCGTTTCTACAAAAATCACCTGTATCACTTATTTTAAGACTGATTTTTATTATATGTTCACATAAGTTCACATAAGTTAAATCTTATCCATTTGCTTGGAAATGCTTTATTCTGTACTCTATTTCAAATGCATCAATTGATGACGACACTGATATGGAATCCGGAAAGATTTATTGTGGCCACGTAGCCATACATCCATGGATAAAACCATTAAATTTTTTAATATTTGACCACAAGACGTAAATCTCCATGTGACCCAGAAAAACTTAAACGTACGACAAGGTCGGATTCGAATGCTGCAGAAATCTTAAAACTAATCCAGTTGACGAAGACTTGTTTCCAACCGTTGAATAAATAAAAGTAGCGTTTCCTCTTCGAAAAATACAGTGAATAAATTATAATAAATTAATAAAATCATTTTTCATTGAGAAACCATTGTGAATAGAGAAAACAAGGACGAACAAAAAAATTCTGGCCTCACAAGATTTATGCCATGAATAAATAAATAAAGCGACACCTTTATATAAAGGTATAACGAAACTAAAAATACCGTTCACCTATATAAAAATTCAAACTTTCCTAAAAGCTTCCTTAAAATTAACTATGGAGCATTGCAAAAAAATGCAGTTGACAGTCAAAACAAATAAAACAATTTCAAATGGCAAATACTCATAGGTGTATTGGAACTAAAACATATTAAATATGTACAAATATTTTAATAAAATGTCTCCTTTAATAATAATTAATATTAGGTTAAATTAAAGGCTAAAACCTTTAAGTCATTAATTAAGCTGGAAATGCATCCCCAAAGATCCTTCTTTATACTTCAAGCTAAACGATTGACACAGATCAAATGACATAGTGAAATAACCTTGAAAATATCTTACTGAAACAACCCAGTGATCTAAACATCAACAGGTACTTCTGGAATGACTGGTGAGATTTGGTAAATCTACATTGTGTTCGGATAGGAGCAAGCTGGAAGAAACGATCCGTAAGATCATTACCGCATCTTGGAAAAGGTTCGAGAAGATCATAAAGATTATTGAACGCTTCAAAGGTTCACCGAGGAAAAAAAAATTATCAATAAAAGTGGCTTGGCTTTGAATTTGGAGATGGCTACTCGAGAAGGCGACAGTCCATCAACTTCATAAATTAATTCAAGAGGTCAGTGAAATGACTGATAAGAGTGGTACCTATAAGGGCTCTCAAAGATCGCCTCTCACGATAAACTCCATTCCTAATCCCGAAAATAGCTGAAATGCATTTAGAACTATATGTATGTAATTACAAGTTGCTGGCAAAAAAAAAAAACAAACTCTTTTATTTATTTAGGTAACGGCCAATAAAATCCCTATAGAAGATGCAAACATTTCAATTGCAATTCAGCGTTCTTTTGTTTTATAGTATTCACTGGTATTTAAAAAAAAACGAACACTTGACACTTGACGATTACAGTCTTGCACTGACAATCTTGTGACAATTATCAAGAAATTAGAGAAATTTTCATCTTTTTTCTGCCTAGATTAAGACAAACTTAGATTTCGACGAGACGGCCTAAGCAAGCTGAATTTGGAGTGTTTCTGACCAAATATTAAACGATAAGGTTATTAAACCATCGCTCAAAATGTCTAAATATCAAATATCCTGTCCATATATCCTTGTTAATTTAATTGATTTCGCTCTAAAACTCTGAAGAATGAAGCCGGTGTAATGGAACATTATTCGACTTATTACAATATTTTATCAGAGTTTTATGTAAAAAATTGATATGCCCTTCTTATTGATATAAGAACTACCCGGTTAAGTTCTTTCTCCTACAGTGCTCAATTGTCACTTAGACTACTTGCAGTGCCTATGAGGTTTCCAAGTCAATTATCACAGCTCTTGAAAGCCGACGAGGTAGCCCTTTTTGCTGATAATTATGTTAAATGGTAACAGAAATAAGCTGTACTCGATAAATGAAGCGTAAAACTTTATCAATGTAATAAGCCTGAACGTCACATGTATCAGACTAAAAAAAAAAATTCTTTACTTTATAAATTCATAGGTGGATATCTTGATTCTGGATACCTTGGATCCAATTTTTCAGGAAATGGCTAAGCGAAAAAAGAAATTTCAGCCTGGATAGCTCCAGCTAGAAATAGCTTCCATCTCGCGTAATCTCTGCACCATCGCGAAATCAATATCATCTGTTTAATCAAAGTAATCACTACACTGCGCATTTTAGAATGCGAAATATGACCAATAAGGGTGGAAGATATCAAAAAGCAATCTATTTGTAATCATTTATGCGTTAAATCAATATTTCTATTGATATAATTTAACCAAATCCACTCAAATACTACCTGCATTAATAAGATCATCAAAAATTGGCTCTACATTGACTTAGTCACATTCATTCTCGTCCATATTAAGAACTAAAATATATCTCGTTACATGCTACATCTTATGAATGGTATCAAATGGAACAAAACCAATTACGATGGGGACCGATATAATCCAATAAGATTTGGAACTTATAGGAGTGGCTTCTACAATTTTCACATCTGACTTTGTATCGGATGACTTGGAAATGGTCGTTGCCAGTAAATAATAAGGTGCGAGCTGTTAGAAGACGAAAAAGAAAAAAAATTTATAGTTCAAAAAGAAAGATGCTTCTCATTGGAAAGCAATATTAAGCAGTTGGTACGGTTGTAGTGGCACTGATAATCTGTCCCAAACATCTACCAAATTCTTGTAAAAGAGCTCTCTCCATCTCTTCATCAGTCATTTTTTTGGCTGATTCAGCTGCTTCCGCACGTGAGACTAAACAAAGTGTCGTCGCTTCAATCACTTCATCATTTATATAAAGCCATGGCAAACTGCAAATAATAAAAAACTAATCTTAAAAAATTATGTAAAAATATTTTATTCATATCGTGTAAGTATCGTTTGAATTATTAATCAGAAATTATATACAGATATTATTAAGATATTATTCTGTAACCAATGGATTTCGACAGGTAATTTTTGAACGATTTGCTAAAGGAATAATTCTAAAAAATTCACCTTCTTCCATCTGCATCAGAATCTTGGTCGCTTTCTTCATCACTAAAGGGAGAATTGGTTGTACGATTTGTATCTAATAAAGATTCATTTAATGGCCCAGCATCACTGGTCGGAATAAATTTTGCAGGAAATTTTGCCGCTCGATCATTCTCAGTATTGCGACAGCTAACACATTTACATCGCTCTGTGCATGGTACTTTTGCCTAAAAACACAAATATAAATTTAATATATACTAACAATATCCAACAGGAATATGCATATCGCTAAATTTTTATCATCGGATACATATTATAGCGATTATTTCTATAATAAACTTTAAACTTTATGAGGAAATAATAACAAGATAAATTGTTAAATGCTAAATTAGTATTTTAAAAATTAGTATTTTAGTTGAAAAAATTTAGTTTTTGAAAATCATTATCATCGCCAGTTATTAAATGATAGATTCAAAAAAATCATTTGGATATAAATTCACAAAATCAAGCGAAAGATAATTACAGATAATTACAGATAACAGATAATTTCTAATGCTAAATAATAATAAAAATATGATGATAATAATAATAGTAATGATAATAATAAAATAGTAAAAAAGTTTCCAAAGCTCATTGTAAAACATTTTAAAAAAATATTTTTTTGAAAATATAACTTCATAGCATTCACAGTAATTTTTTAAACAATTTGATTTTCTGCAGTGGCATCCTTTTTGATGAAGCCTTTCAGAATCAATTCGGCCTCTCGATGCAATTCCTAAGAAAAAAATTTTAAAAAAATTGAATTGAATTAAAAATCTTAATTAATTAACGAACAAAATGTTTAAAGTATAAGAAGAGTAGCTGTTAATTATATTTCTACCTCAAAATGTGTGGCTGAAAGACAATCTAAGTATCGTATTTTGAAGAGAAGGCAGCCAAGGTTATTTCATTTAAGCAGAAAGTCGTAAATGAATAAAAGATGCAGATACCAATTTTTGGCTTAAAAGCATTTGGGTTTCTCTCAAGTGACGCTTTAATTGCTTTAGAACGTTCCACTTCATGCTCTAAATTATTATGGCAAGATTTGCAATTACAATCTTTGCAGAATTCACCATTTGCGAAACATTCACAATACAATTTTAAACACATGGATTTTGTACAATTGCACGGCTTTTTATTACCAATCCCAGCAGGTTTCCTGAAAATAATTAGTGAAAAAATAAAAGCAATTCAATAAAAAATAAAAAAACTATATTCGGTTCAAAAGTGAGGGATAACTTTTTGTTAAGTATACTAAATAATTGTTAAGTATACTAAGTATACTAAAATAATTCGATACCACAAAAAAAAAATTTAATACTTTTTTTCAGCAAGTTTTGGATATTGAGAAGGTAAAAGTCGACTGGTTTGAAACGCCTTTGCACGATAAGAAGCAGAAACTGCTGGCGCAGGTCGATGAATAGTTTTGACCGTAGTATAAAATCGTCTTGCTGACTGATAATCCTCAAAATAATCATATAAAACTGAAAAAAAAATTAATTAATTTAATACAAAAAATTTAACACAAAATTTAATACAAAATTCCTTATTAATAAAAAAGAATTACATATTACATATAAATTAAATCAAATGTATCACTTCAATATTAACTTTCAACTAAAAATTACCTGTTGTGGTTGAAACAAAGGGTCGGCTGTCCTTTGTCCCGTAGTAGAACGAATAAATGTGGCAATACCACTGGATTTATCCACACGATAGACCTAAAACCAAAAGTGCAAGAATCGAAAAAGTAAAATTTCATTCATGTTTCATTTATAAGTGTTTTGAAGGCAGTAAGAGCTAAAGAAAAAAATTTAATAGTAAGCAATAGCCTTTTCAAAGCAAAAGTATAAATTTGCGCAGAGCGTCCAACTTCCATTCAAACAGTGATATTTTTCTTTGGAAATCATGTTATTGCAATTCACAATTATATTATGAGAGAGACTGAATATTTACCTTATTGCCCCTGATTGCAAGCATGTATTGTGGTGATTGAGGCCTTTGATAGTGAGATTGATGCATATATGGAGCGTTAGAAAAATCAACATCCGACTGAAATTTAATCTAACTTTTCTATAAGCGACTATATATTTTAAAAAGTAAATTTGGGGAATAAAATTTAAAAACTTAAAACTTGAACCAAAAATGATCCAATCTATTGGAAATAACCATCGATTCTCATTCATAAAAAAATTTACATGAACATATATATGAAAATATTGAAATTTATAATGAAGGTAAAATAAAGGCGAATTGAAATTATTTCTTTAAAAATTTCTGAACCAAGGTCCATCGATAACTGCGCAAGCAAAGACATGATAATAAAATTGAAGTGTAGAGCTTGTATCAAAGGTACAAAAATTAATTACGAAAAGATTTATCGATAGAATTTCCCTGTCAAATTAATAAACATTGACAAAATAAACAAATAAACAATGAAAACCTGCGAACGATGCGAGAAATTATGGTATGATGGTCCAGGTACATTTCTTGCATTACTAGGCACCATATACTGATAATCGCCTTCTTCTAAAAATGGTAAATTAAGAGAGATTTTGAGACCTCATTAATTTGTAATTGAATTCTATGCCAACAATTATCAAATTTAAAAATTTTCTAAATAAATAAATAATAGATTTAACGAAGAACTCAGAGATTTTAATATTATAAATTTATTTACTCAATTCTGCCAATATTAACTTAATTTCAATGAATTGACAATTTTTGTAAGAATAAACAAATCCATAAGAGATTTTAAAAAACTACCTGGAACATAATCCATATCTTCGACATCAACTTCAACCGCATCCATTATCACTTCATCGCCATCGTCAACTTCCACCATTTCTTCATAAATCTTAAGATAAAACAAATGATGCGTTAAAATTCCACGAATTCATAAGGCATCTAACCAACTGGGTACTAGTGACTTGAAGTAACATTCGTAGTTGGAAATTTTTTGCAGCAAAATTAAGATAAAAAAGACAGTAACCAGTGAATTTGAATCGAGCCTCTTTTAAAGCAATTTTTGATAATTTTTTTTATTGAATTTCATCCTTCAAATTTTTAATGTACCTTAATAAAGCAAAAGAATAAAGAGAATAAAAGGAATAAAAACAGTGTTACTAATCAAAATGATAACATCAAATAACAAAAAAGTCGCTATTACAGCCGCGAATCAAACTGGCACTGATAAGATCACAGTTTCTACAAATGCAGCAATATAGATTCAAAAAGTATCAGATTTAAATATTTCCGATTCAATCTTATAACTAATAGCAAGAAGAAAAATGAAATTTCAACTCGGAAGTGCTCTCTCTCTCTCTCGGAAGTGCCCTATTCAACGAAACCTTTTTAAAATCACAAGAAATTTCAAGACGAATGGCGAAAAGCCGCCCAATGAAACCAAGGAAGAATCTGAAAGTAACCTTCCTATTACTATCTAACGTTTGTTCTTCATATCTGCCAAATTGAAAAAATCTCATAATATTTCCTTCGCTCGAATGCATTAAGAATATCATCAGAAATTATCACCCGTGCCAGTATTTCTTTATGGCTAATGCATACCTTGCTAAACCCCATGATGGATAAGTGAAAATTAAAAAGTACCGAACAATTAACCTGATAAGGCCAAGCGATTTTGGAAGTTTAGAGAGGAAATTTAGATATATATGGGATTAGAAAGTGGGAAAATGAATTAAAACTTGAAACTTCAATGAATTTTCAAAAATTAAATGTAAATAAATAAAATAAGATTTTAAAAGAAAATCAAAATGTTACAAAAATTATTACTTCAGAATCGTCGTCGATTATTTCTTCAACAACTTCTTCGTGAGCTATTTGTCTTTCATCCATTGTTTAAGCCCCTAAAACGAATCATTTTAATTCAGACGTACAATGGTTGCAAGCTGCACACTTCCACCTCGAGCCCGAACTAGATTCCCTAACCCTCCCTGAAATAAAACGACAAAAGCCAAATTATTCCCGCAAATACCATCAAATTTTTGGCTCAATTCCAAATTTCAATGGTACAAAATTTTCCACTTTATGAAACACCAATTCAAATAATTTCCAACGTAACAACATAAAATTATTAGGCGCAGCTCAAGTAATGAATTGATGCAGCGAAATCAGAAAAGGTATGAAATTCCGTTAGAAGAAGAAATTTGTAAAGAAATCTTTAGAATTCAATTTTTCAGGTCTAAGATTAAAGCATAAACCCAAATAAACATTTTCACTTTGTGGAACTTTAATGCAGTTAATAATCAAACTTCTGCCTTTGCAACATACAATTAATAGTCAGACTACTGATTATTAATAGTAAAAGTAATATAATAATAATAAATAATAGTAATAAATAATAATGAATAATAATAAATGGTGATATTAATAAATAAATAATAACAATTGCTTAGCATTTCGCGAAAGCATTTAATTCTACAATTTTTCTTAGATTTTAATTTGCCTAATCGCCAATTTATTCGCCGAGAAATTGTGATTTTAACAATAGAATTAATGAAAAAGCATAAAGCATGCTTCTCTTCGAAAATTAAACAGTCCAAATGAAAAATTAAGAAATTATTCTGATTTTTATTACAGTTCATAAAATTTGCCAAATAATTATTTTTGCAGCAAAAATTCAAATTTCGTCAATTTTGAGGAAATTATTGTAAAAAACTTTCCAATTTGTGAATAATTATGATAAATGAAATATAAAAAGATATGATGCAAAGAAATTTTCATTTCCTTGGTTATTAGTTATCGGTTATTTTCTTATAAACTGAAAATTTGCATTAGTGTAGTAATTTGCGCAGATTCTTCTTTTATATTTCTTAATATTTAAATTATGAATTGGTTTAAAAATATTTTAAAATATTTGAAATGCCAAATTCATCAATCGGTTTACGAGAAGTCATCTTTTGCTATTGATAAGAAAAGCCAATTATTGATAATTATTGACAAGAAAAGCCAATTGTTCAATATTTTACATTGACCAACAAAAACCAGAAAATATGCAACTGGAATTTGCACGCAATTAAGGATGCACTTGGTGAATTTTAAATTTCTCTGACAAAATTTGTCGGATCTTACAAGCCAATGAAGTGCGCTTAACCATAAATGATGGGGAAAAAAAATTTCTGTTTCGTAAAAAGAGTGAAAAAGGAATAGACCTGAGTGGAATGCAAGTCAAATAACGATATCTGCTGATAATGTATCTCCAACTCCAAATCACCAGTTTGGTCCAATTAAATGACTTTCAAAAACAGTTGACAGTTTCCAACACAAATTCGATGATTTATGGCGTTGCTTGCAACAAAATATCAAAATCTACGAAATATTAAAACAATAAGATAATGTTCGAGTAAATTGCCTTAATTGTGCCAATGATTAATTGATTATGAAAATTTACGGATTTGTGCGAAAGAAGAAACCGGACAAAATCTAATACGAATAGGGAAAAGGGTTAATTTCAATAATTTCATCTCGACGACAAATAATTCAAAAAAATAGGCCATTTTAAATTTTTTTATTTCGTTAAATTTCGTTTCATAGTTAAATATTGTTTGTCAAAAATTGCTTTCAGATAAGAAACTTCTGGGTTTTGGGCTGTAGCTAAAGAAAACGAAATAGCTCGAACTCCAAATCCAGCAAAGAAAAAATATTCGAATGATCGATACAGAGATTTCGCCCTAAAGTTTTACTTTTCAATTTTTTGTTGCTTCGGTTTAATTTTTCTTCACTTGTTTTTGCTTATTTCGGAACCCAGTCATATTTTAGGAAAGCTCATTGTTGGTTCCAATTCAACATGTGTTGATTTTAGGGTAGAGATTGATTGCTGTCGTTCTGATAACTGTATGTCATGAATACCACAAATTTGTTTTACTGCATTTTTTTGATTTTTTGGTTTACAGTTTGGTAAAAAATTATTACCCACCATTCGTCTGGTCTATTGCCTGCGAAATTTTCGCTAGGAATCAATTGAGAATAGAGATGACTGTTCAGTTATTTGAATTTTTTGATTTAGGTTTACTTCTATTAAAAGCGGAAATGAAGTTTTAGCACTCAAAGCGATAATCTGGGAAACGACCGTTCACCTAATTTACTGCAGTATAGAAAAATAGTAGCTGATTTGAATCAAAAATTGAAAAAAAAAGAAAATTTCACTATTTTTTTGAATTGATAATTAGGCAATTATCGAAAATACTTTTCAATTCCTAGTTCAGAATTCGCCACAGAGTTCACTCCTGATTTATTTTAATTAGTTGACATATCTGAAATATTACAGCACGCACACCGCCCTACATTCGTTGGATTTTTTCCACTTCACAATAACACAATTTATCGATATTTCAGATGTACAAAATATTACTTTTTTGTTTTATCGTTGCTGAAAGTGTTTTTTCAATTAAAACTCCGAATTCTGATAATGTTAGACTGGTATGTTCATTGCATAAATGTATATATAAATAATATAAAAGTTGCTTAAAATCTCATTTTTTTGACCTTCCTTGAAGTCTGGCCGGCGTCGTTTCAGATGCAGATATTGGATGTCGAACTTTAGTTTTTCTGGAAACATTTTTCATTCAAAACAAAAAAAAACAGTATTTTCGTTCATAAAATCAGAATTTTGGAAAAAGAGTTAAAAAAAGAAATAATTTTTATGAAAAAATAACTGGTTTTATTTTCTTTGTTGATTTTGGGCGATGGCGAATCATTTGTTTTGATTACTACATTTGTTTTGTTGATAAGACTTAGCCTTCTGTTGATTAACAATAATTAATGTTTCGTGAAAATACATTTTTTATGCCGATAATCCAAGTTGTGCTTGGAGATCCATCCAATTCTATCTGCAAGTGATTCCGGACATATTTTAATTATTTCTCATCTTTGCAGCAGTTATAACTAAATAAAATAAGCGATTGATTAGCACTCATTATTTCTGGCTAACAGTGCTCCATTGGCTTCTCATGCACTTGCAGATAGAATTGGATGGATCTCCAAGCACAACTTGGATTTTTTAATTACTCTATCAGGGGCATCCGAAGTTTGACGCAACAATCACTTTGCTTACTAGGCGATAATCTAAATACTTGCTACTTAAACTATGTGATTAATTATTTTATCTAATGTATATAGTGACTTAAGCTTTCATCAATTTCTTGTATGAAATTTCCGAAAAATTTGTATTGAAAACGTTATAACTTTTAGAACTCACTGAATATACGAAAGCTAACACGGCAGTATGGACGCACATTTCCAACTGGACGTTTTGCGAATTTTACTCCAAAATTTAAACAATTCGGGCCAGTTATACACAATAAACGGCCATATAAAAGTAATTTCTTACTTTATTGCAGAAAATGCATTGGATGATTGACTTTGAAAACTATTAGCTGGAACTGAGATGATGTGATGCAAAATGTTTTTCACGAAATTGTTTCTTTTGTAGTTATTTCTCGTTCAACAAGGAAGTATACATCATATTCTCTTATCTTCTTCTTACCTTCTATTTTCAAAGTCGTTGTTATAAAATTGCAATATTTATGTTTTGTAAGAAAATGATCTGCGCTTGTAACCCACAAGTGACTCACTTTAGTAATAACGAAATGTGAAATTTTTAATGAAAAAGGTAAAAAGTACTACCAGAAATGCTATTAAAAAAATGTTTTATATTTGTAGTTTTCTGCATTCTTTATTTTTTAAATGTAATTAACACAACTTAGCCAAGTTTGATTAATAGCTATCGCCATAACTAATTAATTTAACTCAAAATTTGCGAATAAACCTTTTTTGAAATCATAATCATTTATTTTTTATAGTTCTTTTAAATAAAATTGCTAGTGGGAACCTACTTTTATTTTATCTCAATGGGTCTGTCTGGTAAAGGAATAATTAACATAACTTCTAATAGCACTATTACTGATTAAGCTGGCTCCGCTGGCTACAACGGTAAATGTTCTCCAAGCTTTTCGGTCCGACGCCATCGCTGGCAGTAATAAAAGCCATTCCTTTTTCCATTGTCTGAGTCCATATATCGATGGTTCACCTATACCACCTTTACTGACCGTATCAGTCCAGATCTTGATTGGACAACTTCCTAATACCCTCCACTCTCATTGGTCATATCTCAGCCATATAGTAAGACCGAATGAATCGCGACTATATATAGGCATGGACTTTAGTTTTTATGGTGATCTCGCGATGGCTCCATAAAGGTTTCGGAAGAACTTATAAAAACTCATTGAATTCATTGCCGTTATCAGGGTCTTAATTTCGTGTTTTACCTGGTAATTGGTGTCGATCCAAGGTACTTAAAATTGGACATTTTCTCAATCAGCAATGAGTTTATAAAAAAGAGGATTTTTATCAGATTCTTGTAAGACGAAAAGGCTTTCGTTTTGTTTGCACTGACCTTCAATCTGATTCTTGACATATTGTTGAGCTTGTTTGCAATTCGTCAATATCAATACTGTCAACAAAAAGGACCATATCATCATAATATTCAAAATCTGCGATATTATGCTCGGGACTCACTTGTATACCTCTTGAATGCCGACAAGTTATGTCCATTTTCAATCTATCGCATAATAGAATATTGTAGGGAAAAGGCAACAGCCTTAACGGATACCCCCATACACACAGATTTCTGCCAACGTTTACTGATAAAATGCCTTTATAAGTCGAAGTCGAATGATTTCCTACAAAACATCGTGATATTCCATCATCCTCCAGAGCGCTGCTCTACCAATTGAATCGAAAGCAGCTGCAGAGTCGATGAAGCAGGGCTGCTGATATTTAAAGATGTTACTGCAATTTCTTAGCATGAGTATCTGGTCAACATAACCACGTAAATCCATGTCGCGCATCTTGCTATCTAGTATTCCATAAATATATTCAGTAAAAAGGTAGCGAAAATTTTCCCGGTGGTATCTAGTAGGCTGATTCCTCGGTAATTATCACAGTATGTTTTACTTGAAAATTGAGAACAAAATTGCTTTGTTTGCTTTGCTTTCTTTTCGCCATACCAGAGATTACAATCGTTAACGGTATGTTTTGAAGGATGATTGGCAACATATGAGGATGATAGGATGATTGTTGATGATTGATAGGATGTTTTGAAGAGTTCCGGAGACCATCTCCGGCGGTTTCATTGGGGCTTATAGATAACACCGAATATTTCCTCTTCTGGCGGTTTGCAGTTGCAGAATATGGCTCAACGAATCAGCTATATCCTGGACTAGATGGCACCACATGGTTAAGGTTGGCTTCAAAAAATTCCTTCCACCTTATTAGGCGAGTCTTAATAGCCTTAAAAAGTGTACCATTACTATCCCCTATCATTTCACTTAGATTACCTTGTGAAAGAAGCGAAATAATTTTCTCTTTTCCATTATCGTTTAATTGAGTCGCTATCTCCATTGTCAAGGCCATATCGCTCCAATAATGGTTTTTATTTCGTGCTATTGTCGCTGCAGTTCTTTGAAATATCCGATAGTCAGAATTTCCTGATATTCGTGCTATGGCAGCTTTTTGAGACAGTTGAGCAGTTATTTCTGATACCCAGTTAGTGGACTTCCTAGTATGCCCCAGCGTGGAAGTGTAATTTTCAGACTTTCAGAAATATTCCTTTAGTTTGGACCAGTATTGGTTTACCGTTCCAGAAAAGTCATTGATATTTATGCCATTGAGGTGCTTCAATAATTCAGGTAGAAAAGCTCTTATTGTTCCCGGATCTTTTAGTTTGAGATAATCAAAACGTTGATCTTGAGAATTGTTTCTAATGAGTTGTCAATTTTTTGCGAATCTTAGCTCGAACCATAACATGGCCTGATCCATGAAGATTACCATTTTCAGCGCTCCAATAGGAACGACTACCCAATATTCTTCTAACGGCGATTAAAGGCGATATAGTCAATCTGGTTGGAATGTTGGTCATCCGAGGAGTTCCAAATAGCTAGATATCTTCTACGATGTGAGAATCATGTATTAATAACAAAGAGCTCATGATAATCGGGAAGGCGAAGAAAGCGCTCTCCGTTGGCACACTGGACTCCGGATACCATATTTGCCAATTTCCGAGTTCGTCATGGCTGCATTAAGACCTACATACGCTTTCCAGTCATCCCCGGTTATGACCATGTCACCTTTCTGTAGAGATATTGAGATATTGTTAATAATTGAAATTCCGCATAAAAGTCCTTATCGTGGTCATCTGCGCATAAAGTTGGAGCATACTGATGATCGAAACTTTGCAGAACTTTCCTTTGAAGTGCGCATGGGCCATATGGTCGTTTACTGTTTTTCACTCAATCAAAACAAAACAAAACGAACCGAGGTTTTTCAGATATGAGAACCACTACGCCATTTCGTTCTGAGTTATCCGAGGCTCTATAGTGATATAGCTACTATCTTTGCTCAGATTTAATAATTGCTCGAGGTCCGACGTGAGGAAGGACTTCTAATAAACAGGCCAAATCCACGCGATATTTAGAAAATATGTGGATGGATCACGCTTGCGACATCCATAAACGTTCTGATTTCCAAGCAGTTATGACCAATATCTCGCTAAACGCATAAAGTACCAAATCCACTCTCGTTTCTTTCGACAGATTTCGAGTAATTATTTTGGCTTGCGAGCTCATCCTTGAGATTTCTTAAGCCTTGAGATTTGCCTAGATTGTATTTATCGCTCGTACAACCGGACTGGAAGAATCATGTTGGATCGGAGGATGCGGACGCCGTATCAAACAAAGGTGAACCTTTCACCACAGAATCATTTAGGGATAGACTTACAGGTGGGTCAGCAGCCACTTGGATTCTTGATACCATGGCAAGTTTATTTCTCAATGACAAAAGAGATTAAAGTTTAGGGGAATATAAGAAAATAAAAGACTTCACAAGAAAAGAAAAAAATTCACCTAATATCGATTGATGTGAGCAAAGCATTTTTTCCGCACGATCGCTCACAGCCCAAATGTCGCTATTTAAATAATAATTAACATTCGCGAAAAAATAATTTAAGTCTACTAATATTCTACTATTGCTTTCCACTGTGATCTTCGAATTTTCTCTCAGAAATTTCGTTTTAGCCTCAGAAGCTGAGCAGAGCAGCGAGCTAATTGCTAACAGCCAAGAACCGTGCGATTCTTATAACGAATATCAACAATATCCACGTCCCTGTCCGCCGCCTAGGCCTTTATGTTATACGAACAAAAGTGGTATGCTATATATCCTTAGATTAAATGAAATATCACTTAGATTCTTCTTTGCATCGGATTATAATTAATCGTTTATAATTATAATTAATCGGATTATAATTCTATTATAATTTCTACTCATAAAAGTTCTCACACTTTTCATAGTTATCGAAAGACAGTGCATCCATAATTTTGAACATTCAGTTATGAGTTTTTTTCGTCCGAAACTTTAAAAAATAATTTTCCTTCGAAATATTTCAGAATTAAGATTTGTTTATGTACGATTAGATTGATATGATTGAGACAGCGATACTAATAAATGCATGAAATGAACATCTTTTTAAGGATTTATGTGTTGCAATAAGACATTAGAAGAAATGATGCACCAGTCATATCAAGAATTGAGAAACGAAAGAAACTGGCAGTCGAAATTATGCATATGTGATAGCCATAGGATAGCTACGCATTTGCAGGTTATTTGATCTGATTTTGACAATTCTTTACAGCCAAGTGTTGTAATGGCCGAGTCCATTCCAAAAGCACTTTATTACTGAAAATTCGAATAGGCCTAAGAATTCCTCAGATGATTCCATATCAATACAACTGCACAATACAGCTGCATTGATGAATTTAGTCAAACCGGAAATGCTCGATTATTTCAATCTTTCATTGATTATTTAATTTTTTTATAGTAATGCCTTAAACATTTATTTTGAATTTATGAATTTATAAATTTTTTCCTTAGTTGTGAAAATTTCGATATTTCAATTTTCTAATGGAATAATTTGCGATTCTTTGATAGGAAACATTGATTCCTGCTGATACATCATTTTGCAGAATTTTCAGAGACACGCAGAGAAATTTTTTAACCATTCATTCGAGACGGTTGTATCTGGCGGAGATTTCGCTGCGAAGGTGCACTATCATAGCAGTTTTTTGTGCAAAATTGAAATGCATGGAACGTAAGAAAGATTCTTTCACACATACTTCGAAAAATTTCACCAAAAAAAATTTCACCGATTAATTATCGAGATTTTCTCTCAGTTGCTGATGAGTGATTTATCATTTAATTTCTCTTTTCCTAAATTTCAATTTGAATATGCAATTCATTTTAAAAAAATTTTACAACAAATAGAAATAAATAGAACCAAAATCCAATGATATGAGGTTTCAGCTTTCTTCAAAACTTATTGAACTTCAGATATATGTTGGCATATGGCACTCCACTATGGATTTAGTCTCGTCACGAAATAATTTTTTGATTAAAAGTCGTTATCATTCATCAAACGACTGATCTATTTCAACAGACAAGATATTTTTATTTATTTCTTCAGATAAAATTTAATCATTTAATCAATTTATGCGAGAATTATAAATTTTTGCGTTTCTTTTATTATAAATTACACTTTTCCATGAAAAAAATGTAAGACTAATTATTCTTATTATAATTATAAATGAATTTTTTGCTTTTTTTTACAAATGGTGAAGAAAGAAGTTAGGCAACAACTAAAAATATGCTTACAAGAGTCAGTCAGCTACTTCCATATTAGGGTATACTAGTAGGAAGTGTGCTGAGTATCAGAAGCAACTGTCCAACTGTCTGAAAACACTGCCAAAGCCTGAATGCCAGGAGATCCTTACTATCGGATGTTTCGAATGATAGCAGCAAGGCGAAATAGAAACCGCTATTTGAGCGATATGGCCTTGACAATGAAGACGGCTGCTCGGTTGGGTGATGACAAGAAATTATTCCGCCTTCATAAAGTAACTATAGCTCTGAGAAATTAGTGAAATGGTAAGATAATGATCTGCAATGAAAAGACTATTAAGGATAAGAAAAGAAATTTTTTAGGCCAAATTTAACACTGGTGCCATCTGTTGTCTCGGATATAGCTGATTCGTTTGTTGAACCATGCGTTTGCAAATGCCAACTCTCAACAGAAGAGAAAATATCTGTCATCCATAATCTTAAGACCAATAAATCTCCTGGAAAAGGTGGTCTTCGGGCCGAATTCTTCAAATATTGCCAATTGTCCTTCAAAACATACCGTCAATAGCAGATGCGTCCTAATTAAGTTGGATACAGACCTGTACGCGGTTGTGCTGATCAGAAATTTACGCTGGAACATCGTTTTAAATACCAGCAACCCATTGTCATTATCCTTGCTTTATCGTTTTTACAGCTGCGTTCGATTCGATTAGTAGAGCAGAGCTCTGGAAAGTGATGGAATGTCAAGATGTCCTGGAGGAAATCACTTGACTCATAAAGGTATTTTATTAGCATACATTGGCAGAGATCTGTGTATTGGGAAACTGACAGAATCCTTTGAAATAAGAACCGGTGTTCGTCAAGGTTATATCTCTTTCCCTACAATATTCAATTATGCGATAGACTGGATAACCACATCACATGTTGGCACTCAAGAGATGTGCAAATCCAGAGTATCGCATCACAGACTTTAGATATACTAATGATGTGGTTATTTTTGTTCACAGTTACGACGGAATGCAAATAATGTTAAAGTGCGTCGACAACTGCAGAGAGAATCGGGCTCAGGGTCAATGTAAACAAGACGAAAGTATTTTTTTTTGCATACAAAGAGTTAATAAAATGCCTATTTTTATCAATTTATTGCCGGTTGAGGAAGTGCTCGACTTTAAATAACTTGGATCTACTGTAGTCAAAAATAATCAGGAAAAGGATGAAACTGTAACCCTGATAACGATAGCTAGAAATGCGTTTTACCGGTTGATGAGGTCTTTATGAAACTGTCGCGAAATCACCATAAAAACGAAAATCCTCTTCCATATAGCTGCAATTCGCTTGATCTCTTGCTAAACGACTGTGAAACAAATGAAAATGGGATATATTAAAAAGCCTACTCATGATATATCATGTGTTGTAGGTCTTTGTGAATCTGTCGAGCGGATAAAATCGCGCATGATTATATCCATACCACCTATATTCTCAAATTCAATCTTATTAATAATGCTATCACAAAGCTTCTCACATTCGCTGGTTAGGGCTTGTTCTTCGCAACCCAGCATAGAAGTTAACAGTTAACAGTCTTTTCATTACTTATTAAACCTTGTGGCGAATGGTGTCAAAAGCGAGGAGGGCCAATCAAAATCTGCACTAATAAAAAATTTTGAAAAATTCTGTGAAAAAATTTTCGAACGTATAAGAATAAAAATTAATAAAATAAAAAATTAAGAAATTAAGAACGTATATATAATCAGGAAAAATTTTGAATATAAGAGGATTAGCGATATATATCGACTTAGATGATGGAAAAAAAAATGGCTTCTATTACTGTCAATGATGGCGCTGGACAGAAGAGCTTGGAGGCACTTTTCTTTCGTAGCCGGCCTAACGGTGCTAGAAGAAGAGAATGTTAAAAGAATGTTAAAAAGAAGAAGGTTGTCGTGAAAAAATTTTGTTAAATTCAAAAAAAGAAAATTTTTGAAAGGAGTGATTTACGTACTAGTCGATGATTTCACAAAATGATAATGTTAGAATTTTGTTCAAAGTTTCATTATTCAAAGTTTTATTATCCAGATAGAAATATAGTAGAAATATAGAATATATAGTGGCGGCCGTCTTTTTTCTTTCTATATACATGTACATATATATATATATATATATTAACATAGCTAAAAAATAGAAAGGAAAAGGGCCACCACGATTCAAGCCAACGTTGAACATTGATATGACGAATGAAGCCAAAGATGAAAAATAACCCGACAAAAGAAAACGATGAAAACGTTTATAATTTTATGATAAAATTATTTCGGAATTTCCGACAAAGGTGACGACTTAAAGAAATTAATGGACCAGTTATGAAAAGTTATTGAAAATTCGCTGAATAAAATTCATGAAAAATTATTTATTTATTCTACAAAATATTCGTATATATTTATTTCAAATGCCAAAACTTTAGACAATTGGGTATCGACTCGCTCAGTGGGTTGTCGCCCTCATTTCGGAGCGCCTGTGCTGGAATTTTACTCCCAGCTCTAGTAAACCTTTCAAAAATCCCGATGATGCTGGTTAATCATTTATGCTTCCATCATCAAGTGACTCCATGGCAAAATTTTCCAAATAGACCAATGGAGTTGAGTCGAGCGAAATCAGAAATGGTTTGCTTTTAGAACAGATAGGAGAAATTATAAAATTTAATATAGAAAATAACAGAAATTTACCCCCGTTTAGACTGAAAGATATGGTAAATATCTATTACAGCCGTATATAAATTGTCGAAGAATATATAATCAACAAAATATGATCATCAAAATAAGGGCAATTAAAATAAACAATATTCATAGCCTAGCAGAAAATTTGGTGCTCACTGAAAACTTACTGATAATAAGTGAATAAATCGAAAAAGCTAGGAGAATGAAGAATGGAGTCATTGTTGAGTCTACTAACTTATCGAATGCTTTCTGATATTCTTAGACCTACTCTTAGGTTTTTCTTTTTGAAATTATCCAAAGAGATTAACAATGAAAAATTAATGGCCGAAAATGGTGTTAAGATGCTATGCTTCTGTCTTCGTGTGTCCATCGATTCATTCTAAAAAGTAATCTATTGCTGACAGAATTCGTTTTTAAACTTCGCTTGTCCTTTTCAATATTTTCGCTGTTATGGATGCAAATTCAATTCCTTAATTCTTGCACTATAGCAAATATTATCGAAATAGACAAATACTTTGTTCTTATAACTTATAACAAATGACATATTATTCGAAAATAATCCAGAATGAAAATGGTTGGCTGAACGGAGCAACGAAAGCAGTTTAATTTTCTGAATTTTGGATAAAATCATAATAATATTAAAAAGTGATAATGGATAAAATCTATCACAATTTCTTCAATGATTTGTAGTTTTCTTAATTAATGGCACACCTTATACAATTTTGGGTATCAAAACCATGAATGCACAAAATTGAACTTGAAGTTTATTAATTGTTTGAATTAAAATATCTTCCCCATTCGCGAATTCATTTATTTCCGAGTCCAAGAGCATTGAATATCTACATGGTTTCGACTGAACAACCTTTGCATTTTCGTTTAATTTAGAATTTCAGCAATAACAAAGTCTTGAATGCACCAATAATCAGATTATAGATTTGAAAGAAGTCGTAAGCAGTCGTAAGCAGTCCTTTACAAACTTTCACTCATGCGAAAATTACATTGGACAATGTATCCCATTTGATTTGATTTCAATTGTATTAAAACCGATAATAAAAGGATAAAGAACATATCATTCTCTCAGTATGTGTTTGTTGCTCAAGCAGTGCGAAGTCTAATAAAATAGATAAAATAGAATAAAATAGACGGAACTATTTTCACAACAAGCATTGAAGGAAATTAAATATAATTGCGGTGCTTACCTTCAAGTTCTAGTCGAATAACCATATCTTCCCGAATTACCGGCATAGGAATCAGTCGACGAGTGCTTTGAACCCTAACACATTGACATAGAGCTCGAAAATAATGAGAGTTTTTCTTGAAGAATGAGAACTTCTAAAAATTGTTCGTAAAATTTAAGGCTGTTCTACCAAGCTTCGGCCTATTTCGATTCGCATTTGCCTTTTCAATATGGAACCTATACTAGTTTTAAGGCTATCTTGATTGTTCTCGAAACGTTTTCATTTTCGGGTTTATGGGCTTCAATCTCCTCTCCAGAACCAGTCTCGATTCTTCATTGATATTCCCATTATCAGTGGTAGGGACTATATTCGTCAAATAGAAATAGAAATATTTAATTAAATCGTACTCACTGAGATTTTCGAATGCGAATTGCAATAATAAAATGGCAAAGATTTTTTTCGGAATAATATTCCAGTAACGAAGTAGATCTGTAATGCCATGCAATTACTTGGGTAGGTTGACCAAATGAAAATAAAAAATACATCAAAATAGCAATTGCAATTATTCCTGTCATCAAGGGCTTCAATAACACCAGATTTCTGTACAACGCCATCAATAGCATCTTTGGAGACTAATCTTGGACTTATCGGTAATCAATTCTTTGATTTGACAAGTTGTTCCGAATGAAATCATTCAAATCTTCGCATACTGGAGCTGGTTATCAAAATTTAACACTCCATTTCTGCCTCTTCTCCATGATGCTAACGTTCCTAACAAAAAAATTCATCATTGTTTCTTCCAGAAGCTCCAATGAATTTTAAACTAATCTAATTATTATTATGGATTTTGATTGCTAGAAGAATGTTATATTTCGAAAATTAATTCGTCCACATAGTCATAAGCCTATTTGCTTTTAGATGTAAAGCAATGGTAGATATAAAATATAACATGAATTAGCCCATCAAAATATTTAAATCAATATTATAATATTCTTTATGCATAATTTTATCAATTTCCTAAAATTGTCGCCAATCATTTAATCATTATTTAATCAGCTTTGGCTTTATACAACCAATGTTTTCGTTCAATATCTTCATGAATAGGTTATCTTTTTCATCTTCAATTTTTTGAATTTTTGTCGAAATTTTTTTTTAAAATCTATTTCTATTCTTTTTTTCAAATATCGTTAATTTTTTTGTTAATTTTTTTTGTTTCGAAGGCTAACTAATGCTGAAATGAATTATGAACATATGGATTATATGGAATAATTAACTGTTTTTTACAGCGAAAAATCCCAGAACATAGAAAATGGAGAAATATCCTGAGATTTACATATTAATGAAACATAGAAACGCGAAAATAATTTGGGGATTTTTCATGATTGGAACTATATTAATTTGCATTACTATTTTTTTGATGATTAATGCCAATAATCCAGCAGTTCCAGTGGTAAGATCGTTCTATGAAGACTTAAAAAACCATTTTCGAGCAATGAAATTCCTTTTTCAAAAGAAGATCCTATCATCTAAACCGAATCAAAATGAATAAAGCTTTAATTACAGCGCTGATAAATTCGAGCTTCGAGTAGGTTCGAGCAAACTACGATTTTTTTTCTTGAATTATGCTAATTGTGTTAATTGGTTGTACCACCTTCTTCTAATCATATTTTTTCGCCATGAATTGATTATTAATTTTATGTTCAAAAGTTAATTGAGCAAAATTTTTACAAAAGCAAATTTTCTGGCTCAAATTTTCCACATGCCATTTAATAGACATAGATATAAACAGTGCTTTTGATAAACGCCCATAGTATACATAGTAATATAAATTTTACTTCAATCTAAAAGCAAGTTCTGCAGTTTATATAAATGCTATTGAATAATTAAACATTTAAAATGATAAATTTTTAGAAAAGAGCAAATGAAATAGATATTTCACTGCGGAAGAAAAGCAATGGACTTGGAGGTAAGAATTTTTTTCTCGAAAATTTTTATTATTTATTTTTAATTATTATTAAAATTATTTTCTTTAAAATCAGACAATAATTTATATTTAAAGATAAAAAACAATGAACGAAGTGATCAGTATTATAATTAATATCAGTAATAAATTTTTTTTTAACTCATATCTTTTTTTTAACGTTGTAGAAAATAGAATTTTTATAGAATTTTTTAAATAGAATTTATAGAATCTTAATTATTTATAGGATTTTCATCACACATTTTAGAATAATAAAATAATATGAAATTTCTGGAAGTATTTTAATTTTCAATCTCAGTGGAATTAAACGTATTTCTAGATGCATTAAATGTAATATTAGATGTATTTCTGCCAGAAAATAAAAAGCAGAAATGCAATAGAGAGAATTTTGAAAAAATTTTGTCTTATATTAAAAAATTACGTCAAAATAAAATAAAAAACAAGTAGCTTCAACAAAGTTGTTGCGTAAAAAACCCAACAAATATGTTTCTTTCAAAACGAAAAAATTTGGACGTATATGGATCGAAGGAATTGTTGGCAGTGATGAAAACCTTCATAAACGTATGGGTTTCGATGGCAGTGCTAATGGTAAGCTTTTAACTTAATTTAACGAGATTTAAAAAAGAGCAAATTTCGAGAAGACACTCCTTTGAGAAGTATTCTATTATGCCAAAACAAGTTATGCGCTTTAATTTGGCTTTGCCATTCAGCAAATTTAATGAAAAAATAGTAAATAATAAAAATTAGCAACATTAAAATGTCATTTCTCGCTTACAAAATTCCAATGTATTTATTCAAGGGATTCAATTAACTTGAATAAATATCTATGATCAGTTAATTTAATTCTTATTAAGCCAGGTTTTGAAATGATCCTCTCTTTTTCTATTATAAAACTTTTTACATTCAGACTATCCGAAACGTATATATTCTGATACAAATAGAGTTAGTAATGCCCATCTTGCTGCATGCCCAAAATGGAATTGTATAGTCGAAAGTGGCAAAGCCTTACAGCATAAACTGCATGAATATGATGCAATTCTCATCAGTTTCCGTAATGATGGTTTTAATTATGAATATAAATCGCGGCCAAACCAGTACGTTGTTTTCTTTGATCATGTAAGATATTTATTTATTTATTTATTGATAACCAGCCAAGCAGGGCGACAACGCCATGTGCTTGTATTAATAATAATATAATAACAATTAAGATAACAGAAAAAGAAAACACAAAAAAAAGAAAAAAAAATATAACATAAACAAAATTAATTATAAAACAATATGACAAAAATTAACAATTTAAAGAGGAAATTACAGATTAATATAATATAGTACAATTCGAAGTAATATATATAACCTGAAATCGAGATTTCTCACTTCCTGCAGTTCTTGCCTGGTGTAAACTCTTCTCTTTTTTTTTGTTTTTAAATAATATCGTAAATGATATTATCTAGTCTTTTTTTAAAGACAGCTAAGGATGACGCACAAGCTACATCGTTCGGTAATTTGTTCCAGTAGTTAATAGTACGAATAAAGAAGTTATGAGTCCTAAATTTAGTTTTGCATATAGGTTTTTAGTTTTGCGTATAGATATAGGTTTAGTAATTTTAAGCCATTAGTTCTTGTTGGATTCAAATTTAATCTAAAGTTATAATATTTCGAGCAATCTAGTTTAACATAACCATACAGAATCTTATATGTGTAAATTAAATCTTGTTTAATTCTACGAACTGAGAGAGAATCCATGTTATGTTGTAGAAGTGTTCTTTTATAATTAAAATTAAATTTTTGTTAGGAGAGAGGCGTCGTAGAAAATATTTTCGGAGTCCTTCAATTATTTTACCTGTTTTGCGATGTCTAGGGGAGTACTGTAATCAAGAAGAGACCGAACGAATGTTTTGTATAATTTGATAAGAAAACTTTCAGTTTTGTTCTAAACGAACGAAAAATAAAATTTAGTATCCTTGAGGATTTCTTTACTATGGTTCTACAGATCTGAAGATCGAAATCGAGATTTTCATCCATGATTATTCCAAGATCGGAGATGTGTGAGACTCTATTGATTAAATTACCATTTATAAAAAGGTTAGGAAGATCGAATCCTTTAGAGTTGATGTGAAGAAGGCTACATTTTTGAAAAGAAAGGGTAATTTTCCT